>CALSBV010010931.1:2584954-2598437 GCA_943590825.1 Bovichtus diacanthus | reverse complement strand
ACCTAACTCCCCAAATATCCAACAGGCCTGCTTACCACTCAACAGTATATTACACATTACAGGCTAATATTGATCTTCATGTGACCTTCTCTATATCGCTCGTTCACACATTAAATCAACAATACAAATACAACTATTCTACAAGCATTTCATTCATATGTGATCTAAACGGTAAATGCTGATAGATTTGATTCATATGAAACGTAGACGACATTTATTACTGAGTTTATGTCCGAGCGAACAGAGCCGCAACTTACTTATGAAAATGAAGGTTTTTTTCACATCCAAGCTTTTTTCATGAAAATTAAGTTTTTTTTGTTAATAAAATGTTTTTACATGGAAATTAAGTTTTTTTCACATCCAAGCTTTTTTGAAGAAAATTAAGGTTAAAAAACGGTCGTCCACAAACCAATGGGTGACATCATGGGGACTACGTCCACTTCCTGGCGACATCACATCCAACATAAACGATCACCTGACCTGGGATCTTGGTTAAGAAGCTTAACTATGGCCCAAGTATCATTCTCTAGAGTTTTATTAAGGATCATCAGCTTATAAGAGAGGAGACTTTAACCAATCTAGTGGAAAATAGTGCAGAGGGAGGGAGGGGTGGAGAGCTATCGGGATGGTAATATAGGATTTAAGTCCCTGTGCCTGAGGATATGGTTGCCCTACAAGTAAAACTATTAACAGGCTTGTCTGGACCGAGGACTTTTTTGAACCTTTGGAAAGATTCTAGGGCTAAATGTCAAAAATGTTGGTAATATAAAATAAAGGGGAGGAATGAGGAGACACAAAATCTAACAAGTGATTATCTCATAAGCTGCAGTTTCCTGACAGTTCTTTTACATACCAAAGATGTATTGGTCAAACTACTTTGCATAATTTAATCCTGTAGCAGACATTTTAAATATTGACAAACAACTGGTGATCTTTGAAATTATTTTGACTTTTTTCCCTGCTACATCAGGACGGTCAATGCTGATCTTTCTGCCATTACACTTGAGTAACAATTGGAATGATTTCCTTGAAATTTGGTTGGACCATTCATGGTCCCCAGAAGAGAAATCAACCGGTCAAAATGTCCACGTGTCCATTGTGATGGTTGATGAAAAGAAACTCCTTCAAGGTCTGTTTTAACAGCAAGTGGGTCATTTTTGAAAGAAGGGATAAGAGTGCTCGTGCATTTTGCTAAATACCAGAAGGATAATTATGCATGTTAGCCAACGTTTTGTTAGCATAACATTAGCTAGTTTACCTATGTCCAGGTGATGGTGCAGTTAGCATTTGTCTTGGAGATCTGAAGGTCCTGTACGCAGCTGTTTGTTAAGGAGACAAGAGCCTCCAAAGACTAAAATGTTTTGTGTTGCGAACTCCAAACACCAGATGGGCGCCAACATCACTGATCGTAAAGGTCCTTTGTCCACTCATTCTTAAGGATCAATATCATAAAGTATTTTACATTTTGCAATATATCGCTTTGTAATATGGTAGTTCAGACTGAGAGCATCCCGACATACCAAGCACACCACACTCATCACGAACTTTAGTGGTAACAAGTTTCTCTCCATTTTTTTTTATCTACCAAACAATTTCGTTTTTTTGGGGTGTAGTGAGAATTACAGCCTTTTTCTGCCACTCACATGAAACATTTGGAGCAGGAACATAATAAAGGGAAACATAATATGTTATGTGGTGTGATCCTTTACTTTGTTGGAAAGCTGAATATAGCAGCTATTGATCTGCTAACTGGGGACAAAAGAGTTGAGTGATGAATAATTGAGTCGAAGGCTTTCGTGTCTTGCTGTTTATTGACGTCGTAGCGGGTCGTATGTTGATGTGAAGGCTGGACAGAGCTGTAACTTTGGCGTCTTATCTCTGTGGACACACACAAACACACTCAAACACTTACAGGATATACTTTGATTTTGTTAACTTTTTTTTCTTCTTGTTCTGCAAGAAGAGGTTGTGGTTTCAAATCCTACATTGAACATAATACTCTTCTATAAAAACTAAATATTTCTGTATTATAGTCCAACCAAGGAGCAAACATTTTTGAACAAGTAGGCATAGACGTAGCCACTGTGACGTCACTCAGTGGTTTGTGGACGAGCGTTTTGAAGCCTCAAGTTTGGTATTTTGGCCGTCGCCATCTTGGTTTCTTGGAGCCAGAACGGACCATACACACAAATACAGAAATACACAAAGCCCTCACATACTGGGAGGGTAAATACAGCTCAATATGTGATGACCCTTGTTTTTTACTCAAACTACACAAGGACGAGGCTGAAAACATCCAACAAAAAAGCCGAACGTTTGCTTTTTACTTCTGGCGAAAAAGATCTTGTTGAACAAAACGTGTAAGTATCATAAATGTTTGATTTTGCATAGAATATACTTTGGTGCTCTGTTGTATAATATTGAAATCTATATTTTTCTTCATTTCCCTTATGTTTATTTTACTTTGTCATGTGTCTTTCTTGACGATATGTGACGTCTAGGATGTTTAAATTTGTACCATTTATTTTTATCATAAAGATTTTTATTTTCTTTAAATAACGAAAACAAAACGAGGTTGTAAACAAAGATGTTTGCTGTTTTATCGCGTACACAGTCCTTAGAAAAGAAACAGCTGTGAAAAGAATAATACATTTTTCTGAGTGTCACAAACACGGCAAAATGCAATGTTGATCTCAGCGATTAACTTTGTGAGTATTATGTTGTTATTACTAATAAAAAAGCCGCAAAGACAGACAGTAAACTGAATATTTTAAAGCTAAGGACAAAACAAAACATTTTTACCATTTTCTGACATTTTATGGAACAAAGAGAAAAAAAACGACAATGAAAGTAATCGTTAGTTGCAGCCCTAATTACTAATAGAAATCATGGACAAATCTACCAAAATAAGAGCTTAAAATAAGGAATTATCCTTTAATGTATCTGAGGAGGAACACAAACAGAGAGAATGACCTGTTAGCATGGACGTCTTTGACGCTGCCGCACTGCTGGGTGATCGCTCATGGTTTTTAACGCGCCGTCCTCCAATGTTCTGTGAAAATGACAGATTTGACTTTGCAGCTGTGTCTCTCTGTGCTGCACGCGCAGAGACAGAAACAGAGCTGTTGCCTTTCATTTTGATCTTGGTTATTCATTTTTCTCTTTGTCTCCTCTCTACAATAGAGCATGACGAACTGCCATGGTTCAGCTAGCATGATCTCAGCCTTCGTGCCATAACACAAACACACACACACACACACACACACACACACACACACACACACACAGTGGCTTATGCTCACTAATCGTCTTTCTCATTCATTCTCACTCTAACTAGAAACAATATGAAAGGGATTTGCTCAGTGCTGGGCCAGATGTGATAATAGTGTTTCAGGAGGGTTGACCTGGGGGAGTCAGAGTGTGTGTGTGTGTGTGTGTGTGTGTGTAGTATGAGAGGAGGGAATATCAGTGTGATTGTCTGTCTCTCCTCTTTGTAAATAGACCCAGAGGAGACAATCTGCTCCTCTGTGTTATTTTCTCTTTGTTGAGGCTCCAGGAGAGTCACAGACAGATTATCAACAGCTCACAGGGCAGAGATCAAAGGTCAAAGTAACTGTGATGACTCACGGGCTAATCTCCTCGATGGAGACGAGCATTAAAAACACACTGTCGAAGAAAAAACAAGAGGGATCACCGTGCTGGTCACGTTTTAAACGATCCTAGTGCATGTAGTTGCATGCTAACGCTTTAGCTGTTGCTAGTCACGGTTTTGGTAGGTAACATCAGGGCAGTATAGTAGTACATATATATATATATATATATATCTGAGCGCTACCTTTTTTTTTCAATAGCTCCCAATGAGGAAAGAGCATACGATATTTCCCCAGTGCCCTGCTAGTGCCAACACTAAACATCTTACCTCTTCAGCCTGACTTTAAGCCATTTTACTGTGTCCACTGTCTCGTAATGTGAGCTGCATGTCTTCTCGTCTGAAAGAGGGTTTATTAAAGTTGGCATCACTTTCACTTGTGTTTCACCTTGTGCTCCTAAAAACATTGATTCGTAGATCTTTAACAGGGGAGAAAAATGACAGAAGTTTGATTACGTAATGTTCAAAGAAATTGCCCCAAAATTCCTTCAAACAGAAGTGGAGAACACGTCTGACTCTGATACGATTGAGCAGTTTTATTATCCCTGTTTTACAAACTGGTTCTTCTATCCGACTGCTGAGTCAGCACTGTCTGAGTGCAATGATAAACATAACTACATGCAAGCTGTAATAAACTCCAATGATCCATTAAAGAAGCATCATGCCCGTTCATGCTGGGCCCGCACCGGATTATTTTATTTATTTATTTATTTGGATTATTGGGAATTCATAAAAATGGCCTTTTGGAACAATGGGCAGTCCCCATAGATCACACCTCCAAATGTCACACACCCTCTTTCCCTACAGCAGGTCCACACACACACACACAGCGCTCTGCTGTGCGTCAGGAGAAGATGTAGAATCCAGCTGATCGATTCGTCGCTGAAGCACTCGATCGATCTCTTTTCCGTACTTTGCGTCCCTCAACGCGGATGTTTAGCCTTCTGGCTCGCTAGCTAGACGTCACTTGTGATAGCTTAGCATTATCGGGGAAGCAGACAAGACTGGGCTCCTTTTAAAGAAGAGTGGGAGCAGTGTAGAAGGGATTGAATAGGTGAGGTGATTATTTTCAATAATGATATGGAGATCTCTAAATGACTACACGGTAAACTGTTGTGTGTCGTTTCTGCAGGCAGCGTGTGAAAGCATATGTTTGTATCCAAAATAGCTGAAAACATTTCACGGTGAATAAATAATCGAGTGAAACTGAGAAAAGCAGCAAAACCTCACATCCTCACAAAAGCCTCGCCAGAAAATATTTATTTTTATATGTATAATATATGTTTTCGACACTTCTTGGATATGAATTGTCTTATTAATGATCAAGGCTTTGGTGAAGCCTACGAGCAAAGGTGTGATCTAAATGTGTAAAATTGTTCCCACGTGCTATACGTGGCAACTATTTTTAATTAGCAAATCGGGCTCCCCCCCAGCTGGTGGAGGGTGCGGGGAAGTCATGAGGTGCCAAAAAAAAAAACGTCGCTCTGTCAACACTTCACTCAGTCAGATCTGTTTCAGTCCGGGACATCTGTTAGTGTGTGATAAGACGCTCACTTTGGAAATAACAGCATTAATATACAGAGCTTGTTGAACTGGGGGGGTGATGTGAAGCATTTGGACTTGCACCGACGTGTTCAAGGACGCGTCAAAAGAAGAGATTTTGGGGTCGGCCGTTGAACAGACATTTTTTAATTCCCAAATGGACATTTTCCTTCCCACAATGCCCTCTACCTGCTCATTAATTGTCTGCCAGGTATAATTTTCAGATGACATAATACATGAATCACATATAAGTCCTCGGGGATGGTACTGTCTTTGGCAAGGGACGTTTTTAGAACTAAACAAAAAAATTAAATGCATTTGACTTATGACTAAACAGAGAAAAATAGGGTTTGATGGCATCTGATTAGGAATGTGCAGTATTGTCACGTTTAAAGGTCGTCACCTGTAATTTTTTGACTGGTCAGCCTTCTCAAGTGGGCGGGTCTCACGTAATACAAGTCTGTCAGTGAGCAGATTTTAGGTTGCTTCAGGTCCGGCCTGCATCCTGAGCGTGTGTGATGGCGTGTTAGGAGCTAAACAAATCATTTTACCAGTAAACCTGCTGACGGCTGCTGATGTGTCCTAAGTGTTATGTCATTGAAATTATAGTTGTAATTATAGTATAATTACAGTTTTACTGTAAATAAACAAAGGTCTTTGGATGATATTTCTTTGGTTTTCAGGCACTTCCAAATTATTAAGTGCTAAATTGGATATATCGCAGCTTTCATTAAAAGGTTTCCCAGTCCCAGTCTTGTTCTTTCAGTCCAAAACCCAAAGATATTCACTTTAATATGATATGAAACGGAGAAAAGCAGGAAATCTCCATATTTCAGAGGCTGGAAACACAATTTTCCTGCCAATTTTGCATGAAAAAATTACTTAAAGGGTTAATCTATTATCAAAACATTTGTCGATCTACCTACCGATAGCCGTTTCAGTTGACCCCCAACGGCCCTGGGGGGGGTTGAGGTGCAGACATGTCTTTGACCTTATAAAGCTGGCTTTGTGTCGTGTTGAAACACAGATGGTGACACAGACTTGTTCTTCAGCGACATTAAGTTTCCCTTAGATTACGAATCACAATACTTTCAGCCATATAGTGTAAATCAAATAGAGTAGAATCACCTCATAATGTAGTGATCTGAAAACGTACAGAAAAGCCTCTGTTCTTGAAATGAGTCAATAATACTGTAACGTATCCTTGATTTGCAGTTAATGGTGCACAACATTAAAAACCTGCGGAATGGTCCTTTAAGCAGCTGCTGTATAGTATCTGTATCCTTCCCTGCTGACTCTGTCTGCTGTGGAATAGCTTGAGGAGGACACCGCGGCTCGACAAATAGACTGTAACATATAATTCACGCCTTGGCAGCGCTGCTCCTCGGACTTGTTTCGCATGTATAGGATGAGCGCTCAGCCTTCAGGGCTCTCCATTGTGCCCGGCTAATGGTGTGCAATGTGCCACAAAACGGCTTCTCATCTTTAAAAAGAGGGCATATGTTCTCTTTCCAAAGGCCCCCAGAGCCATTTATGTCCGTCTTCCTCTCCAACAAATGGACGTCACAAAGTGCAATCAATGGACTAACTGATGCCTGTGTGCCCAGACCACCGATCCGGTCAAATGGCAAATTCATGAGTGTGAGATTGTGCCCGATTCATCCACATGAAGCACTGCAGGGTCAGGAACACAGAGTGCGAAACAAAACCAAAGAAGCTTACAGAGAGAGCTAATTGACAATCCAGGCATTTGATTATTCTTCATGTTTCCTGACTGTTCCCCTTTTTTCAGAAGATTTTCTGAAATTGCAAAAATAGTTTAAAGTCTTTTTTTTATCAAAATATGTTTGACAGCGTTATTACCGCCAATGTTTGTTTGTCTGTCAGCAGGATTTGGGAAAAACTACTGGCCCGATTTTAATAAAACTCGGGGGAAGGTTTTAACACGGGTCGAGGAAGAATCCTTTACGTTTTGGAGCGGATCCGAATCACGGGCCAGATACAAATTATGTTTCACTTTTTTTGTGAAGAACTTTTTTATTAATTCTTGTTTACAGAAAAGAACATACATATATACCTTAACATATATATTATTACATACACAAGCAGATACAGACTTACATCTGCACACACGTACACAAGACCGAATTCCATGTACTTATATACATGCACACACACGCACACACACACACACCTTATTTCCCTCCCTAGTGAGGGATCTGCAGCCCGTCTCTGATAAACATTCAAGTTTTCCACAAGTCTCTTTCGGATCGGAACCAAAAAAGTTTGGACCTGTGAACCCTGAGAAAGAAGAATTGAGTACTGCAATGAAGCAATTTTGATGGATTTCCTAACAGACATGTATGTCATCAGAAGAATTTTAATAATGCAATAATCACATAAACCTAAACTCATAATGGCTTCTATCTGCTGCCACAGCTTGAGAGAAGCGTCCCCACTGGTAAAAAAAAAAAGTTTGCATGTGTGGCAGGATCCTCTTGACCCTTGTCCTCCTCCACCTTTCAGATTAAAAGTTCCCTGACTTGCCTATAATATCAGCAATGGCCTTCAAAAAATACACATCACCTTAAACCATTCATTTTAAATGTACAATAGTGAGGGGAAATGTACCTTTAGCATTAACACAAAGATATAAAGGATGAATGCATGAAAATAACTTGAGCTGTGGTTCTCACATTTCCGGAGAAAGTGGACTTGTTGCATATTGTGCTAATTATGCGCTGCAGTGAACATCTATTGTTCCCCGCAAAGGGTTATTCACTGTCCAGTCATTTGGACTCTGCGTTTTGATATCACCCACACACATTTAAAGCCTAGCCGCTGTCAGTCAGGCAGATGTGGCAGTTTTTTATGTACTTCACACTTGGTGTAACCTGTAATTAAAACCCTCCATGCAAGTAAAAAACGGAAACATCAACAGAGATAAGACTCGATTCAAACAACGAGTGCAGCTAGACCTGCTCACGAAACGATGAGTGTGCTGTGGGAACGTCACTCTCGTGGCTCGCTTTAAAGCAGTCAGGCAGACGGACAGACAGACAGGCAGGCAGACAGACAGACAGACAGGCAAGCAGACAGGCAGACAGACAGGCAGACAGACAGAGCTGGGGAACACGCTGGAGCATTGAGCAGCTAAAGACACGGACGTTTCCTTTAAAAGAGAGAAAACTGGACAAACACAACTCCAGATGAATCATCATGTTGCTTTGTAACTGCTGGATGTGTGGATAAGAAGCTGTTGGCTAATATATATATATATATATATGTCACTGATGTGTTCACAAAAAAAGTTATTGTAGGTTTCAGTTTACTACGTTTTAATCTGTAGTAAACTGCAGTAAACCCTTCAGCCTTGTCAAACAACTCAAGTTCTTCAACTTTATGATTTCATTTAACATTTAATTTTTATTATTTATGTGGTAGGTAGATGTAGGGGATCATAATTCATCATCTCTCAGATTAAAGGGCTGTCCTCACCAACAATTTAAATGTATCCGAAGTTACAGGGTGTCACGTTCAATATGGCAGATGACATTGCAGAGAGACTCAGCGGTCTCCAATTATCAATGAATAACCTGGCCCGTGTTATCCACATATTGCTCGGGGGGCAATGAGACAATCTGGCGTGCTGGGAGGCACCAACAGAAAGAAATGAAAGATACAGCTACAGCTTTTATAAAGCACTGGATGTTATGAAGAAGAAGTAGACAGCTGCAGCGTGCGGCACGTGCTCGGCACCACTTCTTTACAGAACATAATCTTTCATCAACGTGGACACACATCGTCATCCTTACAGTTATCGTTCTTGGTGTGGACGGCCCTTAAGCGGTAATAATGGGTGATGATGATGAAGTGGCTTTAACCTGCATAAATCATAAAAAGGGACCTTTGGACAGCCAGTCCTGGTCTGACAAGACTCGAATGGATCGTAGATCCTATTGCACCAACACATTCTCAGTTACCCGTCTAACGTCATATTGTCTTTTCAAAATAAAGTTTGTTTTCCAACTTCCCTCTGGGTTTACTGTGTTTACTACTTGGTTAGGTTCAGGCAACACCAGTAATGGGTAAGCCTGAGGAAAGGATGGTGGTTTTGTATTGAAAAAAACCTTTGTTACGTAAAATAAGTATGTTTGGTATGTAACTGGTATTTGTACGCAACAAAAGTAGAGAAAAATAAGTCAACATTGATCAACTCGGGACACGGACAGTGAAAGTCCCGTGTGTGTTAGACTCCAAGGGGCTCTCAATTGAGGAGTTTGGAATGACGCCAGGTTGGTCACACACATCCGAGACCTGCCGCGATAGAGCAAGACTCTCCCTGACAGTAAAGTTCCCAGAGACTCGACCACATCTCATCGTGTGGGTGCTTTTGCTTTCATAGAACCAACCCTACTATACAGTATGTGCGTGCTTTAAAAGGCATGAATGCTTAAGTTGAGTGTGTTGTATGTTTGTCGCTGCATTGTGTTCCTCCAGCCTCGCAAGTGTTTTGTATCAGAGAGATTATGTTCCAACACACTGTCATTGAGCATGTCCACTGAGTGTGGTTTAACACAGGTTCACACACCACAATAAGGCCACTGAGAGGTATAGTGGTTGTGCAGCTGCTGGTGAAAAGGAGGAGGAGGAGGAGATCCTGTTAGTCTCTGCTCCGGATGATGCGCTGAAATCATTGAGGGGAGCTCAAACAACCCGGCGGCTGCCTCCAAAGCCACGATCTGAGCCTGAAGCAGGTTGGCCCTTCATCTGCATCTCAATGAGGAATTTGATCACAGCTCAGCATTGAGAGGAAACAGCACAATGTGAGGCGACCTGGGCCGCCGCTTTCAGATATGAAAATACGTCTGGGAAACAAATTAAAGACCTGGGGGTGGGGGGGAGTCGTGTGAAGCTGAAAACCAGAATATTTGCTGTGTTTGATTCATAATCTGCAGTGTTTCTCCCTCCAGGTTAGTTTGTTTTTCCAGATCATAATGATTACAGTCAAACTCAAACCTTTGGCAACAATTTACTCAGGGCCCTGACACTGTAAATATATAAAATCCTTGGTATCTAGAGGGAGCGGGGGGGGATCTCTATTATAGTGAATCTCAATTAAGAGACAGCCGTGGTACAGTTCTTTGGGAACAAAACTGTAAGTAGAAAACACAATGTCTGGACTGGTGCTCAAATCTTTTTCATATTTTCACTTGGTATGAAGACAAGGAGAGATTTGATATCAGATTTGCTACAAGTATTCATGACATTAGAGTAGAGGTACAGTTAGCAGATAGCAAGCTCACGCTAGCTCAGTTGGCGAGGTGCATCCTTAATTCACGATAACTGTGATATTCATTGGGATGTTCATTTTGGCGAAAAACATGCTTAAAACAAAATGTACGTGCCGGAAACAATTCACAGCCAACTCCTCATAGTGTTGTTTCGTACAAACGAACACCGAACAATGCTGCGGCAGCAACCTGTCGAACACAAGGAAGCCACAACCTTAAGCGAGATGTGGAAGAGAAGGAGAAAGTCGTGCGTTTCTCAAACAATACACACTCACACACTCTCCCTGCAGCAGCCATCGCGGCGGGGAGACGATGAGTCACCTCTGAAGCTTTTTATACGAGCATTGCATCAATCACCCTTTCCTGATGGGAGCAGATGGCGCGTGGCGGCTCACCCAGCGCGCGTGTGTGTGTGTGTGTGTGTGTGTGTGTGTGTGTGTGTCAGAACGGTTGGATGAAGGCTGATGCAAACAGCGGTGCTGCAGCCGCCCACAGACGGTGTTGGCAGTTGTGCTGCAGGTGCAACAACAACAGAAAGAGGTTTTCTAAAAAAAATTTAAAAAAAGAAGAAGCGGGAGAAGAGGTATGGGGGGGCTTTGATTTGGAGGAATGTGGGACTCGTCAGTCGAGCAGGAAAAGAGGATGATGAAGCAGAAGGGCACCAGGTCGTCGTGATGACCCAGGTGTCAGCAGTTAGTGGGAGGGCAGGTTGTTTACAGCTGGATTAGTGATGAACCGTGTGTGTGTGTGAGACCAGAGCCCAGCTGGCTGTTTGCACATGTGTAAACATTTTGAGAATGAGTAATTTTATATTTTTATGTTTCTTAAAGAGACCTAAATATGTTAAAAGGTAATGATGGCTAAATGATGAGTTTTTAAAAGACAAGTTCACCCAAAAACCTTAGTACTCACCTCCATAGGCTCTCTGTGATACCAGAAATAGATATACAAAATATTGCACTAATTCACGGAAGGAAGGAATGAGTTGTGCACAACACAGTTCTTTGCAATAGTTTAGAGAAAGAATTGTTGTTTGGATTTCCATGAGCATAAAACCGGATACAAGACACCTGATAAAGAGTTTTCAGAAAGTTTTGGACACAAAAAATGTTTTTGCGGTCTTTCGTAAGAGACTTTTGCTGGGACCATCGAGAGCTCAGGAAGTTGAGTACTACATACAATTTATCATGTTTTTGGGTTGAACTGTTCCTTTGAGGTCTGGAAAAATATTGGAAATCTGAACATCTACAGTTCTATGACCACCACAACTGGTGCAAAATGGTGCAGGAGGTCGTAAAAGAGCAAGAATGAACTTTAAAAGTCAATATTGTCAACGTTTTACAGGCTTATTTCCTCAGCGAGATGTCAAAGAGAACTTTCTTTACCCGGCAGCACCTGCAGCGTATCCTCGGACTGCAAAGCTGCATTAAACCCAAGCAGCATTTATATTAGATTGTCCACACAATGTTTGTTTTAGCATTAGTGGCATATGTGCAGCTAAGCGATTAAAGCCAAAGCCGTCCGACATGAAATGAGTTAAACAACACCGAATGAGTGTCAAGGGAACAAGGACAACTGTATTGAATGTAATAGCCAAAGCAATATTAATGTAATAAATTCTGCATCTATAGGCAGTTCATTAGCAAAGCACAGCTGGCGGCCTGCTGCTAACACTGGGTGCTCCTCTATAACTTAACAGTAGGAGACAGTAAACCTGAGCGCACCAGCTAACTCCTGTTTCCTCCAGTACACCTGCCAGTAGATTCACTCTTTGCCTTTTGTCGTTGCCGTTCATTTATTTGCCAGCCTGTATGTGAAGTGATGTCCAACGAATGTGCGGAATGTGATTTGGATATTTATTTGTTTTCATGCCGCATGTATGAAGACATTAGCAAGGAGCAGCTCCCGAGTGCGGAGAGGCCTGAGGGCAAACAGCAGCACCGACACACAGCCACTCTCCGGTGCAACATGAAGATATAGAAACACCCCCCCCCTCCTCCGGCTCTCAGCTTCATCTTTTCCTTTGACACAATTCAAGATGCCATTTTTTTGTCGGTCGGAGATCCACGTTTTCCTCGAATCAGATATCAGGGCTTTCGGTGCCTCGGGCAGGCGTGCCACAGCAGTTAGGAAAAAAAACAGGAAGTCGTTCCAGGTCGGAGGTCGGAGGTCGGCGGGCAGGCGGTCGGTGTCATGTACTGATAGTGTCACAGACTGACTGAAGCTCTGGGAGGAGAGAATCCTTGGCGGAGCTCGAGGAGGAGTCTGCGGGTGTGTAATGTGAAATGGGGTTTGTTTTTCCTGTGGGTCAAACTTTTTCCGCTGTAATGCGTTTATGGTATCAAAGTGATTATGTAATCATGCAGCCATGCCACTGGGGCTAATGGGTTTTTCCTCTGATGTTCCTCTGGCAAACAGATAGTATCAGTGATGCTCAGAAGACGAGTTAAAGAGGAGGAGAACACACTGAGGGTTGTGTGTTCAGAAACAAATACGGCTCAGCTGCAGTATCTACATCAGGGGTTCTCAACGGGGGCAGTAGCGCGCCCCCAGGGGGGCAATACGTGTTTTTGGGGGGCGTTTGTTTTATAGCAGTCTTTCTCAAAGAGTGGTCCGCGGACCACTGGTGCTCCGTGAGTGACCCCTAGTGGTCCGTGAGTATAATGGTAAAATGTCACATTTTAAATTAATATATTATAAGTTTAAAAGTGTTTCTCAAACTGTTTAAAAATGACTAGTACAGAGTGTAGCATAGATGTAGCATAGCTACGTAGCTACGTGGGTTTGTTTTACGATCTTACGTCATAAATGATCTGTGCGGTCAATTTGAGCCTCAACTGACAAGATGGATCGATGGCTCAAGACCGGCTCAATTAAAAGAAAAGTAAATGAAAAATCTGACGCGACAGTCAAGGTGCATCGTCCTGATGCAGATGATGCAGCTGCTACAAGTGGTTCAGCAGCTACAGGTGGTTCAGCAGCTACAGGTGGTTCAGCA
>CALSBV010010931.1:2572037-2584230 GCA_943590825.1 Bovichtus diacanthus | reverse complement strand
TCCTTTGTACGCTGCTCGTTTTCCGTTGGAACACTTTAGAGTGTAAATTGTTTGTCATTTCTGACTGTCTGGTGTGTTTAACACCAATTAAAGTTTGAATCTCAAATGTTATTATGTAACTTCAATCCCAGATAATTTGAGTTTTTATAATAACATAATATAGAAGCCTAATAATAAGAAATAATATAAGAATTTAAATACAAAATTAATATAATCAATATGTAATATAAATAATAAATACTAAGAATAATAATCATAATAATAATAGAAACTGAATAATAATCAATATGAAAATTCAGGGGAGACAATTAGCCTACATTTTATTTGATGGGGGGCGGTAAGGGACCTGGATAATGGAGAGGGGGGGGGGCTGCACAAAAAGCACTGAAGCGTCATTATATATTCTCAGCCTACAGGACTGTGTTTCTGCCTCTCTCGGCCATCAACTTACAAAACGTCTGATCTTGTTAATGCCGGCATCACTTCAAATGCCATCTATCAAACTCCCTGAGCTTTCAAGAGCAGCAGTCGAAGCTCCATAATGCTTTTCCCACACGAGGAGCGTCTGTTCCACCTGAAATTGAATAAGCCTCGTAGAGAATACCGGAGTCACGTGTTGAAATAGAGCAGAATCGCGCTGCCTGATGACTACAATCAGGAGGTGAAATGCAAGGTCACTGCAATGTCCCCGAGCACAAAGCCAGCCCCATAAAGAAATGGTTTCCCCAGCTTGGTGTGGGAGGACTTGACTGGTCTACACAGAGTCCTGACCCCCATCCAACTGCTTTGGGATGAAGTGGAACACCGACTGTGAGCCAGACCTGACCCCCAACATCAGTGTTGGATCTCCCTGGTGTCTGAATCAGAGCAGATCCCTGCAGCTGGTTCAACATCGGGGGGAAAGTAGAAGAGTGAAGGCTGTTAGAGCTGCAGAACGCACTTTGTGTCGGAATTGCATGTTCAGAAATCATTTATGGGTCAAGTGTTTAGATGTACTTTTTGAGTTCATTTATTTTCATGACTACTGCTGGTTACGACATCTTATACTCTACTGGACGATATTGGTTTACGCATGATAATAATAATTATAATAACAAGCCTGTCTCAAGTCATTGTGCATTGTCAGTTAAGTTTTAAAAGGGAAACATATTCTCTCCCACATTATGGCTGCAGTTTGAAACATGTGGTTATCTTTGTAAATTAAAACGAAACAAAGTGAAACTACTTGGTTAGGTTGTTGAGAAAAAAAAATCATAGTTTGGCTCAAAATAAGTAAATTTGCCAAGTCGTTTAGATTATGGACGTAAATTTAAAAAAGTCAGTCTCAGTGATGAAATTGTAATCCGGGACAAAATGTAGGAATAATAATTGTAATAATAATAATAATAATAATAATAATAATAATAATAAACTCTAATTATATAGCACATACACAAATTACAGCTTAAAGTAAAAAGAAAACACACAAGTATAAACACATATGTTCATGCTTACAGGACGAAGGCATACAGATTATTCCCACATCCCACATCAATTCCCCTTCCTGTGTATCAATAAAATATCTTATTTTATGTATTTAATCTCATAGGAACATACTGAGCCGTATCTTATTTTTGAACACTGACCCTGTAAACAGTAAACCGTCTCGATCAGGGTTCCTGGATCCAGCAGAGCGCTCTGAGCTTCTGAGGTTAACCCTGAATGACAACACGTGCTAACACGCTAACACCTCGTCAAGTGTTAAATCCTGCTCGCTGCTTCTCTGCCTTCGTTATAATGTCTTCAGAATCTATATCTGGATCACTTTATCATCCCTTCACCAGCAAATATAGAATTATTTTTTTTTTATTATCGCAAACCCTGTGAGGCTATGAGAGAAGAATAAACTCTGTAACTTCCTTCAAGTGATAACATACAAGGTCATGTTCCTGTGATGTTCTTCCCGCTGTGCATAGCTGAGGATACAGTAAGTTCATCACAGTCATGTGTTCAGACTTAAATGAAAATACGCTGATTTGCTTTCTAGCCAAGAGTTGAATAAAAGATGAATACAACTGTCATGTATTTAGGATTAAACTTAATTTCTTTTCTGAAAAATTGGAGTTTAAGCCCGTGCCTCAGTTACACAGCAGTCTGTTTGTCCTCCGCATCATCCTTCTTGCTCCCAACACGCAAAAGAAAGAAGATAAAAAAAGCACCGTGTGATGTACAGAAGGTGAGTCATTGTTTTGACGAACTGATCAAACCGGATCCTCTGCTGAGCTTTTTACTTTTCACAGAAACAACAGTTTTCATTTTAGAGCTGTGTCCAAACTGCTGCTGCAGGAGGAAGACAGATGAAGGTCGGCCTGCATGAGTGAAGGTTGAAGTGTACTGCACACACACACACGCACGCACGCACACAGACACACACACACACACACACACACACACCTGCTCTGTAAATCTCTTGTCCTCTTGTCCTTCTTTGAGTTTTTTTTTACTATCCATTGGAACAACTTTGTGAGGCGATAATGGTGAGTGCAGGCAAACGAGGGCTCTCCATGGAATCCTCCGAATTGCACCACTTTAAAATCTTAATGCAGTAATACCGTAATGTTTTTCCTTCACTAAGGAAACCTTTTAGGGGTTCTGTGCAACACACTTAAGTAAGTCCCTCAGCTAAGGAGAAATAGGCCTTAAGTGTCATACTTAAGGAGAAACTGTTTTTCTGCAACAGGCCACCGCTAGCTAACTCTCTGCTCAGCTGCAGCACATTAAACGCAGGTGTAGAAATAATAAATAACATTAAATGTCATTATTGTAAGAAATAAGTAATTTTACTTGTACTTAGGTATACACTGTCTAAAAGAATTAACTCCCCTGAACTCGATAAAAAGTCTCTTTTGTCACAAAATAATCTTTTGTCAGTGCCGTGGCAAACATTGATCAGAATGTGCTGATTAATTGACGGACAGTTTGATTTCAGCACAAACGTGAGTGTAGTGGCTGAAACCTCCTTCGATCTCAGTCCAAACCGAGCCTTTATTCTGAAAACCAGCAGACAGTCCGACCCTCCAGCTGCTCGGTACAAAGGCTGCTAATGGCACAGGCCTCTGCGTGTGTGTGTGTGTGTGTGTGTGTGTTTGAGGACATTGGGGGTTACAACTGTGCACACACAGGGTTCACACAGGGAGCCCATTTCCAAATGCCAAGTGTTTGTGAAATAAATGTCATCGAGCTCTGGGATGAGAAATCAAAGGGCTCCTTGGCGCCGGCTGCAGTCGCTACGACACGAATAAGAAAACGACGGACAAAGAATTCAAAAGAAAAATGAGGGAAACAATATATCATTGATTTTTGTTTCGCCCAACTCCAAAATGTCTAAAAATAAATAAAAAAACTCCACATGAGGCGTGTAAAGAAAGCAGACAGCACTGCACTCTGCAGCGAGGAGTCTTTGGAAAGCAGCTGGAGGAGAATCTTTGGTATCGACGGACTGTCAGACTGTCAGACTGTCAGACCGCTCTCTTAACGTGGACACCTTCAGGACACAGCTCCGTGGCGGCAGGCATCACAACCCCCCTTCATTCAGGTTTAAGACAGAGAATCTGGGGTCTGATCTTTAAAACGATGTCTGTTTGACCAGGAGAGAACATAACATGTGACTTCTGTTGACATGACTCCAAGACAGAAACACAGAGCAAAGGTTCTGCTTTCCCCCACATGTTGACGCATCTGTTCCACGAGCTGCTGTATCTCACTGTTGTTTCTGAAAATGTAAAGTGAGTGCGGGACTTTCTGGACATATTTTCAGATAAATGGATGTCTATTATTATACACATTTGTTAATAATCTTGTTAGATAACACCATATTCTACTTTGCACTCTGAAAACCTCATGGGATTCGGAGTTGTTGGGTTATAATAAAAATAAACAACCTTTTATCTTTGGTAAAAATCAAAAGGTTCATTGTTATTGTCTAGTTCAGTAGCAGTGACTATTTTTTCTTTAAATATGGACACTTTATTATTAATATCATTATTTATTTATCTGGAGGTTTTTTTTCTTGGTTGTTAGATTAATTGTTTGGTCTATGAAATATCAGGAAATGGTGAAAAATGCCAATTAAGAAAATTCTTAACGTGATGTAATCAAATAATCCTAAAATAAAAATGAATAAACAAATATATTCCATATGCATCTTCAACATATTGTCTCCCGAAGTGCAGTTAATCCTGCAAACAATGTTTTTCCTTCAGCGTTCATGTTAATAATAGAGACAGATATTAGATAGACGTAGATATTAAAGCTTACTTTATTCATTTTACTTCTCTCCAAAGAACAACCACAAATTAAAGGCAACAGTGTAAATTCCTAATATTTCCTGCTAACAGATGCAGCTGCTGCTGTGTGCGTCAGAGTTTCAGTTTCAGGTTTTTGCTTTTTAAAGTTTAACTGCAGGCTTTATCACAGTCAAATATGCTGCATGAGGCCTTTAAAGGAATCTACTCTGAATTATTATTCATTTTCATCATTCAAGTTCAATAATTGTACAAGAATTAGTGTCAAATACCACAGATTATGTGTATATAACTGACACTCATTTCAAATCAAAATCTACAACTGGGTTTAGTGTGCAAACATATTCATTTACCAGAGGAAAAAATTATGTTTTCTCATAATGATGCCTTCAGTATCTCATAATTACCAGATCTTTTGATTTCTGGATACTGATCTCGTAATTATCTTATTTCCCTATTATGGATCTTATCAATATCTTTGTCTCGGGATAAGTATGAGATTAATATGTTATCATTATAAGATACACAAATCATGATTATATGGAGGAGTATTAGGGCCAGGCATGAGTGAAAACACTTTTTATTTATTTTGCATTCCCAAATTAAAGTGGAAATGTCGTGAACGAAGTCGAAAAGCCGAGAATGAGGTCAAACTTTCAGTATTAGTGCCGGGCATAAAATGTTATTCTCAAAAGTTTTTGCATTTTTAATTGTTAAGAATAAATCAAACTACTAGTGCTACTGCAAATACTGAAAGTTTGACTTAGTGCTATTCTCAACATTTTGAGCTAAAAATAATAATTCAGATTCACTGGACAGACTTTGGCTCTCCTGCTTTTAGGAGGGCCCACGTTTTACAAAATGTCACGCATCAGTTTCTGAAGTAAATGTTTTTAGCACAATGTCAAAAAAAGTTCATCATGGTTTATTGATGCACTGAAAACACTTGTCTGCCTCTTGTTTCTTTCTTTCTTTCTGCAGAGTAGCAGATTCCCTCATTTTGCCGTCCATGCCCTACTTCTCCGTCTAATCCCACCGCAGCAGAGACTTCTGTGTGATCTGTGTGGTGTGTGTGTGTGCGCTGGTGTTTATGTGTGTGTGTGCAACAATTCCCAGCAGGACTGTAGCTCAACTCTGCCCTCTAAGGTGAGAACTATTTATCTATCCATCCAGATGTATGAAGATTTGAAATTAGCTTCAATATCTGACACTAATTCGTGATTCATCCACATCCCCAGGTCTTCTAAAGTCAGATTTTCCTAAACTAGGTGGCTCATTTGGTGTGCATGTGCAGCTACAGAATACACACTTTATTAGTGAAGTCATTAAAATCCTGCCCCCCTCTGTGTGTCTCTGTAGGGAGCCTTTTCTTTTAGGACTGACTTCTTCTATGGTCACGTGCTTTCCTCCTCTCCTAACACCTTCTCCTTCCTCTGTGGAGGGTGACTCATTGTTTTCAGAGAAACATTGATTGGAGTCGGGTTGTTTCTCCGTGCTCCGGGGCTCCTGCGTCCTCAGCTCATCAGCTGCGGTGTCACCCATCGGCTCGTCACGCCGACCTGTCGAACTCAGATCACCTGAAGCTGAAAGGTTTCAAAGTTTCTGAATTTGGCCGTTTGACAAAAAAAACAACAAAAAAAACAAAACAAGAAATTGTGGATTTTGTTAGGAGGAAAGGTTTCCTCTAACAGCATTTAAACATGAAACCCCAAAACTATAAACCTTGTTTGTTTGTTTTCTAAGGGTTTGATTGGTTGTTTGGTTGAATGGGTTTTTTAATTAATTAATTTTTTAGTCAACTACTTGTGTTTTTCTCCAACATTTCGTCCCTTTCTATCAGAAAGTGAATGTGTATATGTAATGCACTGTGTGGGAGCGCATCTTCGTTTCCAGAGTCTCTACAACCTGTAAACACACATTAACCCACCTATTGCGTTCGGGTTTAAAGTTATTTTTTAAAATATAAATCCAATATTACGAATCTTCTATTATTTCCTATTTCAGGCTCACCAGCCTTTTCATTGTTACTGCAGTTTTCCATCCCCACAGGAACTCTGCTCTCACAGTTACAGGTACTTGCACTTTCATTCCTCCACATCTCTCGCCACACTTTGATCTAAACGCTGCTATTCTTAGCCTCGGGATGACGAGCAGGACACACAGCAGAGAGACGGGTGCTGCGACACCTCATTGTCAAGCTGAAACTTTTTGCTTTGTGTTAGAGGTTAAAGCTGAAAGAGCACAAAAAGTCTTCTTTCTTTGGTCAAGTTTTAAATGCAATGTGCTCATGGGGCTGAAATCAAGTTGTTTTTTTTGGCACATTTACTGTCTAGTTCAGTCTAGCAGACACAGTTAGAGCCTCGCTGGTGAACAGATGTGGAGCTCAGGAGTTGTTGGAGACTAAAGCAGAGCTAAAAGAGAGAGTATTGTACTATTATATATTGTGTTTATATATTCAAACATGACTCCAACATGTTGCTCTGTGTCTGCTGGATGTGTAACTCTTTGCATCTTAACCACAACAATTTTATAAGGTGTGATATGGTAATAATTATGATGTGTTTTTGTTTTTTTTTGCCCTCTAGTGGCAAAAAAGGGACGAACGCAGCTTTAAGATGCAGTTCCTCAAATGGCCACTGGACACTGATTCCAAAAACGTCCAAAGACTTTTAGAAAGAAAGAAAGAAATTGGAAAATGTCACCTTGGGCTCTAGAAGTTGTGATGGGTATTTTCTGCACTTTTTTTGTTGTCATTTCATAGATTATACACTTTATCAATCAGATTAAACGCAGCCCTAATGTAAATGTTGTACTTATGAGTCATGCAATAGTCATATTACAATTGCAAAGGAAAATATTCCAACCCAACCCTCCTCTGCTCTTCACACCCACCACTGAACTGGGTGCAACTACACTCCTTAAAGAGATGAAATGAGTATCGATCAATCAGACTGTTGATCTACTGGTTTGCCGGGTCGAGTCCAGACAGAACTCTGCAGTGAGCCACCAAAACAAGCCTACAGGGATATAACAGTGAGGAGGTAAGACACTGAAGTGGAGATTCTGGACGAAAGAAGACTCCTCACACTGAGAAACTACCACAATGTACCACAAGGGCCCAAACACTCCCGTACAATCCCACAGCTGCGAGAGACACTTTCGTCTTACAGCTTCACAATCGTGTCTGTAAAATCTGTCACATAATCACGAAACTGAACGCCTCAAAATGAATCAATTTGCCATCATTACCCCAAATGCATGTGTGACCCCAAATGATATACCTTTCAGTGTGAACCGTAATCCCCAAATTTTATTTAGCGTCTCCAAAATGGGACTTTTTGAAATTCCATACGTTTTTCTGGTGACCTCAAATTTCCCAAAAGTTTATGTAATTATACATATATATATATATATATATATACAGTATATATGTATGTAGCCAGAGTTGAAGTTCCAGTATCCTCCTGCTTGTCGGAAGGTCAAACAGCGTCTTAACACCCCTTAACCTTTCCGATATTGGAATCAGAACTTCTAACTCCACTTTCCAGTTTAGCTGATCATGTCACACAGACTACTTGTTTTCGAGCATCCTGGCCCGTAGACTGCAGCACATCCGCACTACGCTAACTTTGGAAACGGCATTTATACAATTTGCGTCCACACTAAAGTTTTATGTCGTTTTCACATAGGTCTCCGTCCACAGCCCTTAACTGCATTACGATAGAAAAAGGTTCGATGGCTGTTAAATTCACTTACACCTTAAGGTGCTTTCACCAATGTCCACCTCCAGTCAATTCAATGAGAGCAAGGCGGCAGAGGGAGAGCCTTTTTCAGTCACGGTGGTCGCCAGCCGCGTGAAGGCGCACGGATTTTGAGGTTGCCGCTTGGCTTTTTATGGGGAATGCTTTTGCAGGTAGGCGGCTGTCAGGGCGGTGAAAACAGCTTTCCTATGCGCTACATAAAACCCCTGACACATGAAGGTAATACAACATATTGATGGTAACTGGGCCCCTTCCCCTTCATTCCCCCCCCCCCCCCCCCCCCCTCTCTGCCTCCTCCAGGCTCCATGTTAAACATTCATCAGAGTTGATCTAGTTTTGTCGGTTTGTCGGATGCTGAGGACGTTTCAGAGGAGGTTAAACTCCAGCAGGTGCTCCTTTCATGACTCTGCTGCAGCTCACAGCAGGCATCTGTCCTCCACCCACACAACCCTTTGAAGTGCCAACCGAGGCTTTCGACGGCGCTTTTCACCTCCACCTCTGGGCTCTGCAGAGAGAGAGTGTGTGTGTGTGTGTGTGTGTGTGCATGTGAGTGGAGAGAGACGTATAAAGTGAGAGACAGATTGATTGCATTTCATGTATGTGTTCGCTATAAAACCCATTCTCTTTTATGTGAAGGACATCTCACAAGTAAACATTTAAAGCAAATATGCGTGTGTGCAGTTCTCGAGTTTGACTGTGAAGCGACGTGTTCTTTCAGAAGAGTTTTAATAAAGGAGGGAACAGCTGCTCATAAGATACGTCACTTACCTTCTTTACCTGCTCTCTGATTTAATATGTTCTTTCAATGAGCTTTTCATCGAATTGAGTGGATTAATAACACAATTTTGAGGCCTCTGAGAGTGAAATACAGTAAAAGCAGAATGCAGTAAAAGATCTCGCTCTCTTTTCTTTTTTAAATACAAAGCTGAAGCATGGTTTGCATCGTACAAAACCCTCTAGTTTTGAAGATGCATCAATGTGTCATCCACAGTCCTTCCCGAGGCTGCGATATCCTCTTGTGCATCTTTTCATTTATCTTTGATGATTTTTTTTTCTTCTTCTTCTTCCCCATTGATTATTTGTACAACACCTTTGAACTAAACGACAAAGCAGGAGGTTCTCCTCCCAGCACATCGGACATCACTGGACAGCAGACTCCAGAAAACCATTACACATTATGTATGATTCATGGTTGTGTTTAAGTGAATAAATGAAATACGGATACAGTTTGGTTTAATCGGTTCAGACTATTTTTCCCACAGTCCTCTTTCTGTTCAAAAATGAGTCTAAAAAGTTACTTTAGTAACTTTACTAAGTAATTTTAGTACCAAACGCCCTCTTTTTGTTTCCCCAGTCAGTGTTTACACGGTGGAGTAATAGTAACTGTCGTGTGCTTAGAATTTGAAATAGAGATGTACAGGAAACAATTTCGGAAAACTTCTCTTCAGGTAAACGACATTTATTCGATGATGTGATGAGCATTACAAAAGTACGCAGCTGCGGACCGCCCCATTTCACTGTTCCACAGACCACATTTAAGTAGTGACTCTGTCTCACAGATCTCTAGTTTACAACATATTTTATACCCGCTACCTTTCAGGTATAGTCTTCTCCCATTGGTTGGCTGGGGCCAGGTCCTATTGGCCCCCTGTTGGCACTTAGGCGTGTCCACGCCTCTCAGCGCTTCTCTGCTCCAATCAGATCTTCTGTCGCCCTTTTAGGAGGTGTACTCTTCCACTTCAGTTTACAAATATTGCTTCTTATTTCACAGTAGATTGACCACTAAGTTACTTAATTCAATAACATCTTGCATATCACATATTACATCTAAATAAGGAACAATAAGGCACATTGTAACAGTTTACATATTGATTATTCTCACATAACACACAAAAAAACATCTTTTTCCACCAAAATGATCTTATATACGCGGGTTTTTAAACATTGGAAAATCCGCTAAAAATAGATGACAGATTTCCCACCAGTTAACTTTAGTGGAAAAGGTAGAAGCATAAAGATATAAAGATTTCTGCTCCAGCGTGGCAACTTTGATCCCTAAATGCTGGAAATGCTCATCCTGATCAAGAGTCTGTCTGTTCACAGAATCCACTCATCAACAGCCACAACATCCCAAAGCAGCCCGACAATCAGCGGCCATCTTCCAGCTAATGAGAAAACTGTGACTGTTTCAACGTTTCATTGATTTCACCTGTTTGCTGATGTCTATATTCTGCCGAGGACGAGTGCACACCACTGCCTCCCGAACCGCAAGAACTTTAAAGAGTGTCTCTTCTCTGTGAGTCAGCACAATCTCAGCGTGTCTTGGGTATTAAAAGAAGACGTTGAGTCTTTAATAGTACGACATTTATTAGAATGTACCGTTATTTGGGAAAAAAAGGTAATTGATGCGCAGATTTATGTTTTTTTTAAAATATGGCAGTGATGTCACAAGAGTTTTATATTTATGATTGTACAAAACAATTCATGTAAAATTGAATCTTAATTTAATGTGTTTACAGTCGGTCAAGCAAAACCAGTCCAGAAAAAAAAAAAAAACACAGACATACTGGAGGTGCAAAGGTATTTTTGTAAATTAAAAAAAAAAAAAAAAGAAGAAGAACAAGCACATGGAGTCATTTATTGTTGTTTGTTGCAGGTTTATGTAGTTAGAGTTGTGGGTAAAACTTCCCAAATGTTAGAAATGATCCTAAACAACATTGGAAAACAATCCAGATCATCATGGACCCTTTAGCACTGCCAGCTGAACAGACTCCAAAGTAACATCTTCGTCAACACAGATGCAAAAAACAACATCTCTATCTTTGAAAAAAGAAAGGCGGGAAGGAATTGTACAACATATTTGTAAATACGCTCAGCCCGTTTCTCGCCACAGATTAGAAGCAGGGAAACAGCCAACCCGACTCTGGCTGCGTTCTGCGACTATAACTCTCCTGAGTGTGACGTCAAACTGAGTGTGTAGTGTGCCCAGATGTACATATACTACATTAGCAAGAATTTCTGAGTACGAGACATACTGTCCCACAATGCACTGCGTCTGCGTGCCTCGAGACCGGCCGTCAGTTATGAGATTTTTCTAGCCTGGCTAAAAGCTGTTAATATGTCACTTTTATTGAGTTTTAATATGATTTCAGGCAAGAAAGTAACCATATAGATTACCAAAGTGTAGTCAGTTTATGCAAATAACGCCTGTTTTTGGAAATTTGCTGCAACATTTTCGGCAACATGACGCCTGCTGGTCGTGACTGGCCGTCTGCTGTGTTGCATGTGTGCAGTACAAACTGATTGAGTATGTAGCATGTTAGTCTGCGACTTTAAAAAAACAGCATGTGTCTTGTCATGTGCTCGCCAGGAAACATCCCCATCATAGAAAACAAAAATGCATTTTTACATATCTGTGTGTGTACGGATTAAACAAATGAGGTACAACATGTTCATTGGGGAGCTTTAGAGCAGTCGGCACGTGCAGCTGTGATACCCCGGTTCCAGTGTTGCTAACGTTTAGCTTAGTCTATGCAAAACTAAGCTAAACGTCAGCTTCTTACTTTGTGCACAGGCATGAAAGTGGTGTTGATCTTCTGCTCTGACTCTCTGCAGAATGTTGTACGACAAGCTGCTATGAGCTGGATTAAAACTGTACATCATGGTGAACTGTTCTCCCAGTTTAGTGGCAGCAACTCTTCACATGATGTGTCGTACATTACCAGCAGTGGGAGACGTTTTCAGATACTTTGGTGAAAGTACTTATACCTCACTGTGAAAATACTCCACTACAAGTAAAGGTCCTGCATCCAAAACCTTACTTAAGTAAAAGTATGTAAATATTATCAGCTAAATGTACGTAAAGTAAAAGTACTGATTTTGCAGTAAAATGTTTTATTATATCTGATGTTCCTGCTGCATTAATGTGTGTTACATGTTCCTGCTGCATTAATGTGTGTGTTACATGTTCCTGCTGCATTAATGTGTGTGTTACGTGTTCCTGCTGCATTAATGTGTGTGTTACGTGTTCCTGCTGCATTAATGTGTGTGTTACATGTTCCTGCTGCATTAATGTGTGTGTTACATGTTGCTGCATTAATGTGTGTGTTACATGTTGCTGCATTAATGTGTGTGTTACATGTTCCTGCT
>CALSBV010010931.1:2560566-2571937 GCA_943590825.1 Bovichtus diacanthus | reverse complement strand
TAATGTGTGTGTTACATGTTCCTGCTGCATTAATGTGTGTGTTATATGTTCCTGCTGCATTAATGTGTGTGTGTTACATGTTCCTGCTGCATTAATGTGTGTGTTACATGTTGCTGCATTAATGTGTGTGTTACATGTTCCTGCTGCAGATGTTTTGACCTCCTTTACACATAAAAGAATTCTTCATCCTTCACTTCTTCACAAACACTCATCTGGAGATACGTACAGAGTTTAACTGGAGAGGAAGAGGAGGGAGAACTGTGACGAGTAACTAAAGCTGTCAGACTAATGTAGTGGAAATAAATACTCAAGTTTAATTTGGAATATAGTACTTTAATATTTGTACTTAGTTACATCCACCAAGTGAGAAAAAATTAATCTGGAAATCTAAGTCTGACCTTTGTTGTTTTCTCTTTGTGTGTTTATGAATGAAGAACAGGTGAAAAGTTTTTTTGCCAGGATCATTTTTTTTAAGTTGCTTTAAAAAAAGGAGGGAAAAAAAGTTTTGCCAGAATAAATATTTCGCTTTTTTCAACTGCCAAATCTTTTCGGCAAACTTGTTTCACAGAAAATTAAGGGACTTATAAAGATTATCCAAAACCTTTTTTTTTCTCTTTTTTTTTTTTACCTTTTCTTAAGGCATAAACACAAATGAGATCAGACGTAGTAAACAGATCACCAGAATCCCCCCTCCAGCTTTATTTTTATTTTAAGCATGTGTGCAGATCCACCTCTGCCACTCTACACAAACATTATGTCGACGTCACTGCATTAGAATAATTACACTAACAGGATCTTTTTGTATTATTTTAGTTATTTTTTTGGTCAGGCAGGGCTGCTGTCAGTCATTTGACTTTAGTGGACGCTTGGCATGCCATCTGTTGGGCCAAAGCCTTTAATCACCTCTAAGTCCATTGGATGGCACAAGCAAAGGTCCTTAAGAGCTTAAAAAGCACAACCAGCACACTTTCACACACATTTAGTCACAGGCTCACAGATATTTTTTAGGTTTTTGATCTCATCTGTGATCTTAATGACAACATATTCTCCTGTGCCGTCATTAGTGATGCAGCAGGCCCATTTGTTTTCTTCATTAAACTACTTGTTTGGTACAATCCAGTGGCTCTAACAAAATTAAATGCAACATGAGTGTGTACAGATTTAGCCTTAGTGGCCTAAACATAGAAGTTGTCTTGGTTTGAACCCGCTGAACTGACTACGTGGACACAACCGGTGTGGAGACATATTAACTTGAAACCTTCCTGGAGTATTTCTCAGACAAAACGAACAGTTGGACGATTAAACGATCTGGCTCTGTGTTCATTTTTGGACAAAAAAATAAATAAATAAATTGATAGGGGCCGATAAATAAAATAAAATAAAAGGAGGGTCAGTTCCCCCAAAATTACAACAATTAAATAAACAAAACACATTTTCTTTCTGGCCCTTTCGCTCCATGCTGATATTGTTTTAGTTTGACATGTTGTGAGATATTTGTGTGATTCTACACCTCTACAGAAATACAATAGAGATTTGTGGTATGAAATATTAAAAATAAATCACATTTATAAAATTCAGCAGCAACAGTGTCTCTGTTAACTTTGGATAACTGTTAACTCTTTTTATAGAGATGATTTATTAATGGTTCTTAAAAGGTACTGTCACATTAGCCTTCTGTTAGTCAAGTCAACCATATTTTGTTGACATAGCTCCATATCACAAATCACACATTTTTAAACTACAAAAAAAAAATTTGTGTCTATGTTTGTAGTAATAAAAAGCTGTATAAATGAGGCTCTGAATGAGATGTGAACACACCCCTCTGTACAAAGCTTCAGAATATAGAGAGGAATGAAAGTGGAGCGTTTGGTGTATGTAAGTGCTACTGAAGTGGAGATTTCTGCCTCAGAGTCTGAGAAAAACCTCCTTTAGAGAAAACCTCCTTTAAAGATATGGATTGTAAAATTCATACATTTTGTACACACTACAGGTGAATAGGGTCAAAAATGTAACTAATAGATATCAGCATGAAACTTCCCCAGTTCATTACTCACATTAACACAATTACTTTTTATATTACACGTTTTCTGAAATGTGATGTTTAAATATGCAAATGAGGCATTATGTAATGTAACTTTTGGGGAATTTAGCAGAAATCTACAGACACAAACAGACAAAGTTATTAAATAAACTCCTGGATGTGAATTTTGGATGTTTTCCTTCCACTAGTGATGTATTTATGTTTTATGTAGTAATGTTGATTTCATAATTATTTTGGATTAGCCCGATGTATCTGCAGTATCAATCCATCTGTCTGTCTATCTATCCATCTGTCTGTCTGTCCATCCATCCAACTATCTGTCTGACTGTCTGTCTATCTATCCATCCATCCATATATCTATCTATCTATCTAATAAAAGTTCATGTTATCGTCATCTTAAACATTTACACATTAATGTAAATGTTAAACATGTGACACATGTACGTCGACAGGGAAGTACAAGCTAAACTTACTGTAGTCTACCATACATGGGTAAATGTCCCCATAACTAAAACATACCTCCACACAGTATAGTCCACCTCACAGTGGACTGCACACCTTGCCGCAGGCAGCTATAATTAGCCGTCTCGCGGCTCCTCCACGGTCCCTGCACGTTGAGCACGAGCGGGGGAGTTTTTGGAGCTGCTCGGCTACAGCACACACTTCCGTGTTGTGTGTCACCGTAAAGCAGGAAGCACTGTAGTAATGTGTAGGAGTTAATCTGTCCCGCTGCTGTTTACCTGCAGGTATGTCCACCGGTTCGTCCCCGAAATGTCTCACTTAATGTCTCTTATTGTGTGTTTCCGTGTTTCGGACTTTACTGAGACGTTAGCTTCAGCTGCTAATTCCTCAGGACAGTCTGTGTTTTGCAGGACTGCTGGTTTACAGCTTTAGCCAGTTATATCTCTGTGTTCTGACTTAAAGCGGCTGTTAAATGTGTCGCGTGAACTCTGAAGCAGGTAACATTAATGTTAACGAGTCGTCATTGTGATGCCAGGTGAAGTGAGACAGCAGGAGAAGCTACATGGAGGCTAACTAACCCAGGACCAATCGGTGCTCAGCATACAGAGGAACTGCGGTACATTATCACCAGGATGCCAGCCGGTAAGGTGTGAGTGTGTGTGTGTGTGTGTGTGTGTGTGTGCGCGTGCTTGCGTGTGTTTGCGCGCGCGTGTGACAGTTGGTGTGTTGACATGTTGGAGAAATAACCCTACTCTGGAGTGTGAATGTGTTGCGTTTACTGTCACAGTTTCGGCTAATTTAACAAGAGACACGAGAGTTGAAGTTATAAAAAACAAAGTGCAGTGCAGTGGTGCGTTCACTGTCACTGCACTTTGTTGTCTCTGTGTCACCTGCAGTCCTGCAACTAATTGTCTTTCAGAATATTCTCTTGATTAATCGATGGATGTTTGACCCTAGTCTAAAACATATTAATTAAAAGTTTCGAAAGTAAGTATTATCAGTAAAATGTACTTAAAATATCAAAAGTAAAAGCACTCTTTATGCAGAATGGCTCCTTTCACAGTGCATCATAGAATATTGTTATATTCAGTTATTACTACTAAATACATGTAAGAGCATTTTAATGTTGGTCAATGAGGAGCTAATGTTATATACTTTGTTTGCTGGATATAGTCGCTGCTCTACATCATGAAAAGCATCTTACATTTTTTACGTCAATTCCAAAATATTGTTCATTACTTATATTGTTCTCAAAACATTTTAAAAGTTGTATTATTAACAATTGGATTTAATAAACAAAGTCAGGATAAAGTGGTCGTTTTTTTTGTTTTGGCTCTCCTGTAAAGTTACTCAAAAGTCCCACATACCAAGACATTTGAAGCTGTCACTTTAGGCTCGAGGAAATCATGATGTGACCTTTACCACAGTTTTCTGACATTTTATAGTAAGAAGCAAAGTAATAACTGACTAATCAGTCAGTGATGACAATGATTGTTGGATGCAGAGGTCTATTGCAGCAACAGGACAAACCTGATGAAGCTTACTGTTGTGCTGCATTTAGGTGTGTCTTGTGATTTTTTTATTTTTTTTTTTTTTTAATGTGTCGTCTGAAAACATTGCAAGTGTTGCACGAATATACCTCAGGAACAATCCCGCTTGTTTTATTTGATCTCTACAACTATTTGTGAGAAATGGAAGGTCACCACTTGGCTGTCACGTGTTGTTGGTGAAATGTACTCATGTGGGACATTAAAAGGTGTGGGCAGAGATGTAAACATAAACTGTGGGGAAATAGCGTCACTAGCAGGCTAACAGCAGCACATTGTAAATTATACAGCTTCTTATAAAACACTTTATTATCATCACTCTATCATTGCCCTGCAGCAAAGCAGCACTCCTCCCTCTTTTTGCCTCTTAGGGCTGCACAATTCGATTATTGATCAATAAGATATATATATATATATTTAATTTTTATTTATTTATTTATATATATACACACCCACACCCACAATGTACTGTTTATGTACCTGCAAGGTCAAATAAAACCAGAAGCAGTAGGGCTGCATGATTATGGCCAGAATGATAATCACAATTATTCATCACAATTTTTCATTGAATTTAGGGACAAAGTGACAAGTGACTGAAAGGATTAGTCGATCTACAGTATTGAAAATGCCAAAATTCCCCAGTTTGAGCTTCTCCGCACGAGGATTTATTGCTTTTTGTTTTCTAGGAAAGTTAACAGAATATTTTGGGTTTTGGACTGTTGTGACACACAACAAGGCATTTGAAAAAATTCACGTTGTGCTTTACGAATTTGTGATGGTATACTTTATAGACAAACAACTAATTGCCGCCCATCGCTTCTTTTTTTCCTCGTCATTCCTCTGTCCTGACTTTAACCTCTTTATTCTTCACTTGAACACACGCCTAGTGGAGCGTAGCGTAAATAAACGAGATATGAGTCTTCCAAAACACTGTGTGTGTGTGTGCTGTCATGTCTGAAAGAGTTTCTATTTTGGGAAAGTTGGACTCTGGGCGACCTCGTCTTTCTTCTCCTCCAGCAGCTGCTCTGGCAGGTAACCAGCTGCTGTGTACTGGAGAAGGATTCTCTCCTAAAAACCCAGTCGGTTGCTGAGACGCACGAAGTAGGATGATTAATCTGAGTCTGCGGCCCACGAAGTCCCCCTCCAGACGGGCTGGTTATGTTTTGGATCAGTCAGTGGCGGTGCAGGAGGTTGATGAGGTGGGGGGAGGGGTATTTCAGACTGCTGATGTGTCTGGATGTTGGCGTTTCACTGCTGCCAGCGTCTGCAGCTTCAAGGACTCTGCAGCCCTGCGGGCCTCATGTCTGCTCTGTAATTACTCCCAGTGGTAAACTGCTGATTACATTAGCGGTAATGTGACACCTTCAACATCGATCGTGTGTATGTGTGTGTGTCTGTGTGTGTGTGTGTGTCTGTGTGTGTGTGTCTGTGTTGGACAAATGAAATTAACATATAGTGTCCACTCGGAGTTATAAAGTATAATAGTTTGAAGTGTGTTGGAGTCACACAGAGACGGAAAGTAGACGGACCTGCGTTGATTTGTCCGAGTGCTGTGTTTAGCGCTGCTGCTATTAATAATGGACACTGATTTTCTTGTGTGTGTGCTGCGTGCTGCTCCATTTCGTAGCCCTCACTCCTGGGTCTGTTGTGGTCTAGAGGCTCTCATTATCCTCAAAGTGTTAACCACCTCAATTAAGTCATTATGTAGGACAAACCCGCTGCCGTCACTCACACTCCCTGCTGCTGCTGCTCTTTTAGACTGAATGAACAGTCAAATAAGCGCATAGTTAGATCTGCAGAGATGCATGGTTGGATGGAAGGATGCCTGCTGGGAAATGCTTTTCATTTTTAATTTTTATTTCCCCATTATGGTGGTGAGACCTTCCTGTTTTCTTTACTTTGCAGGGAGTCCTCTGCTTCCACAGAATAGCTGAAAGTGGACAGAGTCATTTTCAGGCTGTAGAACTGTATAATGGTGTAATAACTGCAGTTAAAGTGATGGTTAATGGAACTTCTTTTATTCTTCTAACACAAGTTAATGTTGGCTGCAGCAGTAGCCCCATATGATCAGCTCTTCACCGCTAAAACCCAGCCTCTCTATTTCGACGCATTCAAGAAAAGTAGTTTTACCCAAGCGTTCTCATTACCAGCCATTTGAGAAACCACTCACCTAAAGTGTTTGTTTTCCCCAAAAGAAATGAGGAAAAAAGGCAGTACTGAAAAAGTAGTTTTTTTATTTTTTTCGATTGGAAGAAAAACAATCGCACCTTTTTTTTTTTTTTTTTAAAGAGCAGAAAGTGGCGGGGTGTATTCAAGATCAGCAATGTGTTCACATCACCTCACAGCGGCTCATGAGGCCAAAAAGGGGAAGAACTTAGGGTGGAAGTGAAAGTGCACAGAGATGGAAGTACATGGAAGAAGAAAGATTACAAAATCAACTCTTCTGCAGCAGTGTCGGGCAGGCCTGGAAAGTCCTTGAAAAGTCATTGGATTTGATGTTGGAGAAGGTGTTTTTCAAAAGCTTCAAATTTCTTTCACACGTGTTGGAAGTGTTTCACATTTGCAGTTTGATGTGAATGTGTAGATCTGTGCCACCTGCAGCGAGGCTTCTGCGTGTCTCGGATGTGTCCAATGAGTCACCCAGCATGCATCTGTATCCCAGGTGGAACGGGAGTGTTTGGGATGCAGCAGGAATCGGAGTCAATCAAATCCAGAGTTGTTTTTGATGCTCCGCTGGCTAATTGTTTGCGTGCAGTCGGTTCCTGTGCTCTTAGGACGGTTCCTCCCTCAGTTGTTGGCTGTGATTTGTATGCACGGTGGAAGACGGTTTGTTCTGCAAAGGAGGATTTGGCCTAAATATAACTTCAAAGGAGACGCGCCTCCCTCCGTTTCTTCCGCCAGTCGCATCTTTGCAGAGATGGAAGCTTTTATCTCCCGTGTGCTTGTTGTGTGGCGCTCGGCTTACTGCTATTCTGCACTTTTGAAGGATTTTACAGTTTTCCTCTGGCCTGTTTTGTAGTCGGATGTTTTGTTGTGTCTCTATCGACATCAGACAGGTGTCGGTACAGAGATGTTGAGCGGCAGCAGCGTAGCAGAACAACACCAGCATGTTAAATGAGCAGGAAATAACTGGTTTACTTCAGTCAATACCTTCCTGTTTACACTCAAATACCACAAATCACTGCATGTTAGAATTAAAACAACAAAGTATTTGTATGCAAATTATGATTTACTGAATCGGAGGAACTGAATGGAAGTTGGAAACCTTGATGTTGAAACAAACAAGCTTTTTGGATCACTGGTAAACTAAATGGGAAGACTTTACAGGAATAGTTTCTCAAATAGTATGCATATGTTTTATATATATATATATATATATATATATATACATATGCAGTGTGATAACTGAGCTGATAAAAGTATCTGAGGCCAAAACATTACATGGCCAAAAGTATGTAGATGCCCAAACATTTAGCAGTTTACAGTAATGATGATATTACTATATGAGGATTTTATAAGTGACCTATAATCACCAGACAGGAAGAAGGTGAAGTTTGATTCGGCACAAGTAATATTATTCACGTCCAAACACCGCGCAGTTATGACGGAAACATAGTCTGTATATAAGAAGTGGATGTAGTGACCGTGACGTCACCTGTTGCTTTGTGGAATATCGTTTTAAAGCCTTGGGTTCGGCATTTTGGCCGTCTCTATCTTGCTTTTTTGGAGCCAGAAGTGACCATATTTGGACGGGAAGGTGGGGTTGGGGAGGCCCGCCTGCACCTGCAGAATAAATGCTAGCTTGGTTAGCAAGGTGCGTGCGTGCGTGATTCACGTCAGCTATTGATTGATATGATGGATGACAACGGGGGTTTCCGAAGGTTGAACGTAACTGCTCAACCAGCAGTTCTGATGGAGTATACTGGCCCCAGGATTACCGGAGTTATTCGAATTCACCATGATGCCAACATGCATGCAAATTTCGTGGCAATCCATCCAATAGTTCCGTTACTCTCCTAAAAATGTCATCCGACAGATGGCATTCAGAATAATAATACGTTTTTTAAGATTTAAAGTTTGTTCTTGACCTTGGAAACCGCAGTTGACGAAAACCTTCTCATCATAACATCCATTCAGTGGCTGTTCTTTCTCAGCAGAAGAAAGTTGCACAGTGGAAATAATTAATGTTCAAATTTCCTTTTTTTTTAATTTTAATTTTTTTATTAGCGAGCACTTAAAGCACCTCCTGTCCCAGTTGAGATGTAAAGTTCATTCTTGTTTATAGAAAGGTAATTCTACTCTTTTCTCCTTCAGCTCCAGAAAAATATGCATATATTTCAGGAAGTGGGTGACATTTACTTGCCGATATTCAATATTTATTAGAATTTCACTGGATATGTCAGTCTAACCTGCTAAACCTCAATTGAGAAAAACTGTGTTAACAGGAAGAGCACTTTGTTCACAGCCTGTGTTCAAATCACCGTATAGTTGAAAATGTGTGTGCCTCTTTATGGTGAAGTCTCATACAGTATCTATTATGCAACGTTTCCCTATTCCTACAGCTCCCGAAATTCCTTAAATCTCACCATCATGTTTTACATTTATTCGTCACACTGTATGTAAAGATGGCTGTCCTTCTTTGTTCTTAATGTCAGGTCATGTTGTTCCTCTTGTTCCGCTCTCAGAGTATCATGCATTTGTTTTCAGAGCACATGTGACTGACACAGTAGCAGTCCAGGCGCGCGCTGTGCAATCCCTCTGGCTCCGCTGGTCTGTCCTTTTTTGGATGTAAGATGCTGTTTGTGAAGTCGGTGGAAAGAATGTCTGAACACACTGACCTGAGGGTTTCCCACTTGCAGGAAAAGGATTTGTTTTCCATTTTATTGTATAACGAGCACAGTGATGAAACAACAAAAATGACGAGACTCAAATGAGGAATCTCTGCAGGGAAGGTTTTGTCGATTTTTAGTCGATTGTCCAAAAAGTAATCCGCAATTGCGTGTAATCGATTTAGGTTCAGGTTTCTTGATTTGTACCTGTAGATGGATTTGGTTTGCATCCATCTTTACACACATTGTACAAACAACACAGACATGATACAAATATTTTGGGCTATAAGCGATGCATCTATAGCATCTGTGAAATGTTGCTACTATTCATCTTATTTTTATACCGCTTTTCTCTACATCTTAGGTCAATAAACTTCCATCTAGAAGGAAGAAGCTGACATTCACTGTGCAAAGGATGGGAGTCTTCTTTAAAGCCTGTCTGGTGTACATGGAACCTGGGTTAAACTGTAATTATCAGCCTACTAGACCATTAATTGTTAGGAATTTATCGACAAAAATGCAAAAAAAAAGAGCTCTTTTTAGCTCTTCAAATATTGATCCTAGTAGTCAGTCGACAGAAACATTTAACTGCTATAAATGTTCTAATTTATTACTCAGTTAATTAAGTCATTTATCAAGCAACAATGCCAACCATATGTCTGGTTCCAGTTTCTCAGATGTGAGGATTTGCTGCTTTTCTCAGTTATATTATTGTACATTGAATATCTTTGGGCTTTGGACTGATGTTTGGACAACACGAGACATTTGAAGACGTCACCTTGGACTTGATAAAGTGGGATGAATGTATTTCACTAGTTTCCGACATTCTATAGACTACAACTGATTGATTGAGAAAATAAGCAATGGATTAATCGATAATGCAACAATAGTAGTTTGTTTGGCTAAAATATGTCAGTTTCTAGGTGAAGTCTGGCTGCACACCACATTGTGTTGAGCATTTGTGAGTTGGAGGGAGAGCAAATCCAAATGAATGAATGTATTAAAGGACAAAAGCTGCATGTTGCTGTTGTTATGGGGCAGGTTTCCACTTTGTATAAAGCTATAACTTCAGTCATAGTCCATCAAATCCTGTGATCCTTGCTGCTGATCAAAGCTTTCCAACAAAAGTAGCACATGTAGTTGAGCTGAAAACAAAGTTGTTTGTAGAAATGTACATCAAATTTAATGCATCAGCCTTTTCACAGCATGTCTCTTCAAAAGACTAAAGTGGAAGTGTGAATTGTTTTCTCCTCAGTTTTGCCAGTAATTGATTTGAAGAAGAAAAGCGATGTCTTTTTAGATTAAGTTCGATTAGGTTTCTGATGGATTGTCATGAGCTGCTCAAGGTGCTGAAGTCACTCTTAAGCAGTGCTCTGCAACCCTTCTCCCCCACCCGTAAAATGAAGTAGTGTGTGGAGATGAGTCCGTTCAAACAACTGGATGTTTTCCGTCTCGTATTGTTTCATGTGAAGTGTTTTTTAGATGAGAATGAAGAGACGAGGCAAGGTTTATTTTTGGGTGAAATAGCGAGCATCTCTGTGTTTTCAGATCAGACAGACTCTAAAATTGGTGTCTCAGCTATCTGACTAGTGTGTGGCATGATGCTATCTGCTGCAGCCATCTGTGACTATTACACACACACTCTTGTTTTTAATACTTGTGAGGACCCTTTTTTGACATGTTTCCCTAGCCTCTAAATGTAACTAATCTAAAATGTAATTGTAACCATGAAACCAAGTCTTAGCTACTGTATGTGAGGATCGGATAAAAAATCTTCACTTTTTTGAAATGCCCATTTTGTAAAAGATGTTCCTACTTTAAAATGTTGTCATTTTTTCAGAAATGTCCTCCCTTCACAAAACTGTACTCACTTTTTGATAAAAAGCCTCAATTTCCAGAATGGCTTTCGAAAAATGTCCTGAAAAATATCGGCACTTTACAATAATGTCCTCACTTTAAAAAAAAAAACTCTTCACTTTCAAAAATTGTTTGAACTTTCCAGAATGGCTTTTTTATATTTATGGCATTACGAAGTTCCTAACCCTCAATTCATCATGGAGAAATGGTCCTCTCTTTCACAAAATGTCTTTGCTTTTGAAAACTGTCCTAATTTTATTTCAATGTCCTCACTTTTCCAGATACTTTCCTCCCCTTTTTTAAAAAAAATAAATAAATAAATTTCCTCATGCACAAGGTCTAAAATTAAAAACTGGTCCCCACATAGATTGAAGCTCAAGCACGTACACACCATTTATTAAAAAAAAAAAAAACATGTACACAACAGTTACACAACCACACAGGCCAACACAAACTTATTACACAGATGCAAAAAGACACTGCACACACACAAAAAATAAAAAAAAAAGCTAAATTCCTTCAACAGCAGTCCCTCTGTTAATCTGCATAATTGCACTCCATTCGGGATGATTGAATCACCTTCAAGCCAACACACACACACACACACACACACACACACACACACACACACACAC
>CALSBV010010931.1:2544828-2557221 GCA_943590825.1 Bovichtus diacanthus | reverse complement strand
GTGTGTGTGTGTGTGTGTGTGTGTGTGTGTGTGTGTGTGTGTGTTCAATGTCAACAGAAACAAAATAAAACTTCCTTGTCTTTCCACTGCTCTTACTTTCATTCACATAATTCATCATTCATAATTAACAGAGTCTGATGTGAAAATATGCCATCTCTACCTGCTATAATGACCCGCTGTCTCTCTCTCTGCCCACAGAGCAAAGGCACTCACTTGCTCTTCGGATGCACATCATTAAGCTAGTGAAACAAAATGACAAAAAAATCTCCCAAAACAACCGCCGATGTACACCGACACTAGCCGCTAAATTTGTTTGACAAATGATGTCTGACTATACATAACTTGAAACTAGTAAAATGTAGCGTCTGCAGTTTCCTCACCACCCTTATTTGTAGGTACCTGACTCTTGAACTGTGTGTTTGCCTTTTTAAGTAGCCAACAATAGCAAGAAGGACAGAGTGGTGATTTCAAATAGAGATTCGGTTTCCTGATTAATGCATTTCAAATCCAAATAGCATCTGTGGAGTCCGTATAACTGTCAGTGAAATGGTCCATGGTAGCAGCTTTTATTATACCCCTTTGCCTTTTATTGGAATGGGTCCTCAGAAGGAGCCATTAAAGTCGATTGATACTGAATTTGTGGGCGAGATTATGGATCCAATATTTATTTTATGCATCACCTTGTACGTCATTGATTGATTTGGAGTTTGGCACAGCCTACAGGGTGCAGGTGGCTGAAAGGCTGATTCCATGTTCCTTGACGGACATTTTTTTTTATGTGTTCATGCCATGTGTTGCACTTTGAGTTTAGTTTGATGATTGCGGTCCCGTCTGGAGGGAAACCTGTTTGGATTTTTAACACGAGTTGGACTAAAGCCGCCGTCCTTCTTGCCTGCCAACGAGCACTCGGTTTAAATTTTTATCTCTGAAGACTGACTGACTTAGATGTGTTTTGAGTTGGCTGCTTGTAATTTAACCCTCGGCTCCCGTTTTTGCTGTGTCCTTAAAGTGTGACAAAGTACTTTATGAACTAGTGATCTGCAAAAGTTCTGTTCCTGGTGAAATTAAGGCTGATCTCCAGTTTGGTCAGTGCAGATGGGATCAAAATGAACAAGTTATAATTACAATCAACCTACTTTTCATGCAAAAACTCTCCAAAGGGGGCTCATCACTTAAATGACTTTCCTCCTTGACCTTTACACACAAACCTTCTCAGCTTCTCACATGTTTCCTTAGACATGTAGGTGCCCTGAGCAACAGTGTGTGATGTAACATGTGGAGGAAATAAATGTTGATGCTGAAGTTGCATGAAATCTCAATCAGATTAGAGATTTTGAGTGACTAACCGACATGAAATTGCCATTCGGGACAGTCTGCAGATATCAAACCTCGGTCAGAAGGTCAAACATTAGCAGACATTTGCATCAGATCAACAATGCGTTCACTTGTCGTACCCGGCTCTCTGCTGACTCCCGATCTGAAGAAGTCTGACCACTCTGAAACCTCTCAGCCAATAAAAAACAAAATGCCCTGATCCCTCCGCCTCCCCTTCTTCTACTTTTTTCTCTTGATCTGTATTGTGCATTAACATTTTCAGACATTTTGCTGACATTTAACTTCCATCTCCAGACATTAGGCTGACTAAGAGCTTTGATTTGTAGGTTTCTATCTCGGGGGAGGTATCCTGAGGTAGGGCACAGTCAGAGCTGGGTGTAGTATATAGTGTGTGTGTGTGTGTATATATAGTATCTTTTGGAAGAAACTTCGAAAACTATTAAAAATAAGTGTTTTCTTTTTTGGAATTTCTATTTGATTCATTCTTGGAAACAGGTTGACTGTCTGCTTAAGTTCTCCTTTGCAAGATAGCCATGCCATGAGTATCCATTAGTGTAATGATAACTGAAGGAAAAGTAATGGACGGTCACGACAGTCATACGGTCAGCGCGTCATTTTCGGTTAATCCTACATTTCTGTGTTGTTGGTAGCGTACTTGAGTGACTGTCCGTGGGAAGTGTAAGCAGAAGCCCACGGTTCACCACGGTTTCATGTTTCTAACAGGTTCTCCCCACTCAGCGACACACCCGCTGAGAAGCCAACTCTGGTTATCGGTAGCTCAATTCTGAGATGCGTGAGGTTTGAGAGACCAGCGACAATAGTCACGTGCATCCCGGGGGCCTGAGCAGGCGACATAGAAGCACATTTAAAACTGCTGGCTAAGGCTAAACTTAAATACAGTAAGATTGTTATCCACGTCGGCGGTAATGACAGCAGATTGCGTCAATTGGAGTGCAGTAAAATTAACGTTGAGTCGGTGTGTAGATTTGCAAAGTCAATGTCGGACTCCGTAGTTTTCTCTGGTCCTCTGCCAAATCTAACAAGTGACGACATGTTTAGCCGCATGTCATCATTCCGTCGCTGGCTGTCACGGTGGTGTCCAGATAATGACGTGGGCTTCGTAGACAATTGGCGGACTTTCTGGGGAACTCCTGGTCTGATTAGGAGTGACGGCATTCATCCTACTTTGGAAGGAGCGGATCTCATATCTAGTAATATTAGTGCATTTATTAGTGGACCTAATCCATGACAATCCGGAGTTGAGGCCAGGAGTCAGAGTTGCAGTCTTACACACTTCTCTGTGCTTCCATCCGGGCAGTCACCCACTCAAATCCCCACTCAAATCCCCATAGTGACTGTGTCTGCCCGACGACCACTAAAATCAATAAAATCAATAGCAAACAGAAGAGGAGTTGTACATAAAAACCTAATAAAAATTAACACCACCACTGCAAAAGTCCAACTAAATAGGAAAATTAAATGTGGACTCTTAAACATCAGGGCTTTGTCATCTAAAGCTGGATTAGTAAATGATTTAATATCAGATAATCAGATTGATTTATTTTGTCTCACTGAAACCTGGCTGAGACATGAAGAATATGTCAGTCTAAATGAATCCACTCTGCCTCGTCATATTAATACTCGCGTTCCTCGAGGTACAGGCCAAGGTGGTGGAGTTGCAGCCATATTCGACTCAAGCCTATTAATCAATCCTAAACCTAAACTAAACTATAGCTCTTTTGAAAGCCTTGTTCTTACGGTTTCAAACTGATGAAAAAATACTGTTTAAACTAAAGTCAACTGAAGGACGAGAGAGTTCAAGAAGGGATTAACTCAAGCCAACTGGAGGACATAAAAGAGAGGAAACCCCCTGCCATCTAGTTGATGATTGCCAAGACAAATGGATTCCTTGTTTAGCTAACAGAGTTATGTGTTTCCTGTGGTTAAGGTGTCGAGTAACTGATTTCTCTTGTGAAGGTAACCTTTTGGCGGATCTACAATGTATAAAAGAGTAGCCCACTCTTAGAGTCATTGAGCAGCATAGCAGCTTTACAACCTGCATGTAAGAGTTTAAGCGTCTCTGTTTTTGAGATAACTCCACTCCTTATTGCAATAATAAAGAGACTTTGTTTGAACTTTGAAGACGGTGTCAGCTGAGAATATTTTCTCTAACACAAACCCAACTTGGAAAACAATAAAGCCAATCTTATTTGTTATAGTGTACCGCCGTCCTGGTCCGTATTCTGATTTTCTATTCGAATTCTCAGAATTTTTATCAAGTTTAGTCCTTTAAAACAGATAAAGTAATTATTGTAGGTGCCTTTTAATATTCATGTGGACGTCGATAATAACAGCCTTAATATTGCGTTTATCTCATTATTAGATTCAATTGGATTCAGTCAGAATGTATATGAACCAACTCATTGTTTAAACCACACTCTGGACCTTGTTCTGTCATATGGTGTTGAAATTGAACATTTATTAGCCTGTCCACAAAATCCTCTTTTATCAGACCATTTTTTAGTAACTTTTGAAGTCCTGCTACTGGACTGCAAGCCATTAAGCAAAATATCGTACGCTCGATGTTTATCTGATGGTGCTGTAGCTAAATTCAAGGAGGTGATTCCATCTGCACTTGGTTCATTACCTTGTCTCAATATCAATGTAACGGAGGACTCCTGTGATAACTTTAGTCCCTCCCAAATTAATCATCTGGTTGATAGAGCTGCTGCCTCACTACGAATGACACTCAACTCTGTCACTCCTCTAAAAAAGAAGATAATAAAACAAAGAAAGCAAGCTCTGTGGCTTAACCTGCAAACTAAAACTAAAGTCAAGAAAACTTGAGAGGAAATGGCGTTCTACCACACTGGAAGAATCTCATTTAGTCTGGCTAGATAATCTTAAAACATATAAGGCCAGAGCAGTTTATTACTCTTCATTAAGAGAAGAAAAATGAGAACAACCCCAGGTTTCTTTTCAGCACTGTAGCCAGGCTGACAGAGAGCCACAGCTCTACTGAGCCTTCTATTCCTGTATCGCTCAGCAGCGACGACTTCATGAGCTTCTTTAACCATAAAATTCTAAATATTAGAGACCAAATTAATCAAAAAGATCTCCTCTCCTCAACTGGTAATGATTTAGCTTCTAATACAGGAACCTTTTTAAAAACAACTGTAACACCTGAAATATATCTAGACTGCTTTTCTCCGATCGATCTTAACCAACTAAATTCAACAATTTCGCCGTCTAAACCATCAACCTGTCTCTTATACCCGATTCCAACTAAGTTGCTTAAAGACGTTTTACCCTCGTTTTTAAATATGATCAACCTGTCTCTATTATCTGGCTATGTACCAGAATCATTTAAAGTAGCTGTAATAAAACCTCTTCTTAAAAAGCCCAGTCTTGATCCAGAGGTTCTAGCCAACTATAGACCAATATCTAACCTTCCATTTCTCCCTAAAATCCTTGAGAAAGCAGTCGCAAAACAGATGTGTGATTTTCTACATAACAATACTTTATTTGAGGTTTTTCAATCTGGATATAGAGTTCATCATAGCACAGAGACGGCACAGGTGAAAGTTACCAATGACCTTCTATTGACATCAGACAAAGGACTTGTCTCTGTTCTGGTCTTGTTAGACCTCAGTGCTGCTTTTGACACTCTTGACCATCTTGACATTCTGCTACAGAGACTGGAACATTTCATTGGCATAGCAGGAACCGCACTGAGCTGGTTTAAATCCTATTTATCTGAAAGATCTCAATTTCTACGTGTTAACGATGAATCCTCCACGCAAACCAAAGTCAGTCATGGAGTCCCGCAAGGTTCTGTACTTAGACCTATTCTATTCACCTTATATATGCTTCCTTTAGGCAATATTATAAGGAACCACTCCATAAACTTTCATTGTTATGTGGATGATGCACAATTATATCTATCAATCAAGCCAGAAGAAACTAATCAATTATCAAAACTTCAATCATGTCTTAAAGACATTAAAAAAATTGGACGTCCTGCAACTTTTTGATGTTGAACACCGACAAAACTGAAGTTATTATACTTGGCCCCAAATGCCTCCGAAACGTATTGTCTAATGACATAGTAACTCTGGATGGCATTAACTTGGCTCCAGTTTATCTTAAGGATCTCATAGTACCTTTTATAAACCAACTGGAGCATTGCGCTCCCAGAGTGCAGGGTTTGTTGTGGTTCCTAGAGTCTCTAAAAGTACAATGGGAGCCAGAGCCTTCAGCTATCAAGCTCCTCTACTGTGGAACCAGCTCTCAGTCTGTGTTCGGGAGGCAGACACCCTCTCCACATTTAAGAGCTAAAGACTTTCCTCTTTGATAAGCTTATAGTTAGGGCTGGCTCAGGTCTGCCTTGGACCAGCCCCTAGTGATTGCCACTATTAAAGGTTACGTCTGGATCGTGAATAGTGGCTGCCCCTGTTGCCCTGGTCCTGCCTGACACAAAGGAAGCCTTTATTGACATCCCCCTGGATCCATCTTGTCGTGTGTCGTTTCCTGTACAGTCTGTAAAGCCCACTGAGACAAATGTATAATTTGTGAGCTGTATAAATAAACTTGATTTGATTTGATTAGGACGTTTGTGAGGAACGTGTGTTTTCCTCACTATGTATGACTATATATTGATAATGTTTCGCCCCCACTTCATACCTCACTCGGCCTCCTCAGTGTGATTGGTGGAACTGAATAACCCTGATTGACTGGACAATAGAAATACAATATTGACAGTTATAAACTGTAAAAGTCCAGTCCAAAGTCAAAAGATATTCAGTTTAATATGATATTAAACGGGGATAAGCAGGAGTTCTTCATATATGGGTCTGCAAACAGCATTTTCTGACATTTTTGTACAAAAAAATGACTAACAATTAATCTGTAAAAGTCATGTCAGGAAATGTGTTCCTGTTTTTCATAAGAAGGTAAAAATAAAATAAGACCAAAATGAGACTATTGCGTTATTATTGAATGTGCTCCTTATTAAGTTTCATTTTATACATCTTATATTTGTTAAATAACAAACAGCGGATTAAACATAATCAGGTATTGATTGTAGATGCCAAGATCCAGCAAAGCCATGATGAACAGTTGGGGTTATTCCATTAAATATTGATTGCTGATTTTATGATTCATGATACTTGTTTAGTTTTCAGTATTTAATGAGTACTTTGACGAGTTGTCAGTTGGTTTTGTATTTTTAAACAAATTGGTTTGCAAAAGAAAGTCAAAAGCTAGAATTAGTCACATTCCCTTAAACCAACCAGATTCTTCAAGATGTTTTTGTTCATCAGTTAATGACTTTTAAAGAAACCGAAACATTCTCTGGGTACAGCTTCTCAAATGGTCGCTCACAAAAAGATATTCACCAACTTCTGGAGCTGGTGATGGGCATCGTTTCTCTCTCAAGTTTTGTTTCTAAAAGACTAAACAAATGCAAATAATGTACAGATTATAACTCAAAGTACTGAAAAATGTGAATCCTGTGTAGTTTAAAGAATCCTCAAAATCACAGGGACATATCTTCATCCAAACCTTACTGTGTACTGCTTCAGAAATAACTACAATGTGCAGTATTTTCAGATTTCTTTACACCACTCGACTGTAAGAGGAAACTGGACAGGATCCCATTTGACCATAAAGATGTCTGTCCTTGTAGTGGAGGAATAATAATAATAATAATACAATAAAAGACTCTGCTGTGAGAGTAGATGCTCTTTGTTTCCTCAAGCCTGTTTCTTTTTTAAATCTATTTTCCTATTTATTAATTTCTGGCAATATATGATTGTCTAAACAGGGACAACTAGAAGGGCACATTTGGAGAGCGCAGACCTCCACAATGGCCTTGCCCTATTTTGCAATGTTAACGAAAAAGGGAAAACATAATTAGTGTACACGCCTCGGATCCACTCTAAAACGTGACGGTTCTTCCTTGGCCCACGCTACGCACTTCCACTTCACTTGCACTTCAATTTACATGGAAATCAGCCCAGGAGTTTCTCCGTAATCCTGCTGACAGACGAGATGAAAACATGAAAAGTATATTTCATGCTCTTTCTGTAAATCCGATTTTTGCAAATATAATACATCATTTTCTATAAGATGCTAAATAGTTTAAGGCCTGGTGTGTTGGCCTGTAAATGTGCCATGTGTACGTAAAGTTCTTTTTGTTCTTTAAAATCGTTTTGAATAGTTTGAATACATTTGAACAAACCCAGATTGTCTTCTGTTTGGAGGCATAAATGACTTTCTGTCATCCAGAGCGAAGTTTCCACTAACTCTTGTTTCCATACACGGTCATCATCCACAGCAATGGCTCCACAACTGTTATCTATTGAACATCCTGTGTTGGAGACTTGGATCCATTTGTTTTTAGTTCTGTGAGGCTGATGTTTGCAAGTCCTAACTTAACTCCACTGCAGCAATGTGTCAATGTATTAATCCATGTTAATGTGCAGGAAAGCCTGCAGTTTTTAAATACTGTACGGTAAAAACACTAAAGAAGGTCTTCCATTTTAAGTGATGCATGGCTGTTACAGGACATTTAAATAGTCTTGTCCCAGAGTGGAGAACTGTAACTTTATTTGGGATAAGTAAGACAAATATTACTTAATCATTTCTGTAACTGTGTTTTTATACACCTCCCAGGCCTGGAGCTCTTTTGATTCATGCAATTTCATTTATAATGCAGAAAACATTTTTGATTGGTGCTGCTTGGAAATCTTAAAATCAACTTCAAAAACTGAGATACATTTTTGTTTAAAAAAATTAATTGACTTTCTGAAATCCGACTCAAACTGCGTGCAGAGATCTGAGCTTCAGGTCTGATTATGTCTCTCTGCTCCGTGATGCGCAGACCTGAAGGCGTTCCACGGCTCAGTATAGCTGCATGGCAGAGCTCCATAAATTGTATGGTGTATATAGGCAATTACATGGTCCACTGCCTCAGTCTGCTGCTGGACGCTCTCCGTCATTTCTCAGCAGCTGCAGTCACGTGATGCACGTCATGATGTATACAGTCTGCTGTCCGTCTCATGTCCTGCGCTGTCCTCTGGGACGGTACGATCCTCGGTCACATGTCTCTGGATGTTTGTCTCTTTACATTAGCCGCTGATGTGTCCCTAACAAGAACATCACATTTAGTTTCTGTTAATATTGGATGCAGGATTCCAATCCGATACTAATATCGTCCGTAACATTATAAAGCCACGCACCTACGCACATTAATGTTGATTATTAATGTCCGTAGGACAAAGTCTTGGAGATCTGCAGCCAAGAAAAAGATGAACATGCAAATTCGTTTGTATATTCTACATACTATGCACATATACAGGTTCATGTTTTTTTTTTTTTTTGTTTTTGTTTTTTTTTTTTTTTTATACTAGAATGTGTTTACATGCTTAAATGTTCAAGGTTTGTCTTATACAGTCTGCCTCTCAAACATTCCTGTCTCTTCAGTCTGCGCTGATGTTTCAGTGTTTTTGGGTCTTCTCCATCTGCAACATCAGCAATATAGCATTACAATATGGGATACTTTTTAAAAAAATTTTTTTATATATATATAAAGTTGTAATCCTTAAGATATTCATAGTGTCAAAATATAATTATTGACACTATTTGTAGTCCACATCTTTCTGTAATATCTATTCAAGGTATTTATATTCTGTAATTACCTCTCTGTATAGTATATTTCATCGTTATTGCCGCTGGATTCAAATCAAAGTAAATTCACAGGAAACTACGCAGCATGTCACCCAGTGTTACTGTTTGTAATCTGATCTTGTTGATGTCAGACTCCCTGTTTGATAATCGCTCTTTACAGCCGTATTAATGCTCTATTAATTTACTGCTAATGCTAACAGTCGTGCACACTTTGCTCGGCTGTTCTGTAAACAGATACTCCACTTTTTGGTTCTTTTTGTTGTATATATGCTCGAGGCATGTTTCCTCCTTCCTACTGCAACTGCTGCACAACAATTTCCCTTGAGTAAAAATACAGTCCTGTCTCATGGTTTCATGCTTCGAAAGTCTATTCTGTGGAGTGAAAGCTACGCATCACAGCAACAGCAAAACACTGAACTTTACTTTAAATCTATGCTTGTTGGTTGATTTTTTATTTTTTTTGTTTTCCTTCAGACTGAGCGCTGGCTGGCTTGTTGTGTGCAGCTCCTCGCTCATCGTCGCATTGCTGAGCTGAGCAGATGTGTTTCTTCAGCACAAGTAAACTCAAGTGGTGTTGCGTAAACAGCACCATATGCCCGTGAATGCTGTAGATCTCTTCCTGCGGTGGCATTTGGCAGTCTGCTCGCTGCCTCATTGAGACATTGAGTCCGTCAAAAGAGGAAGTAGCAGAGAATTGTCCCACTCCCAACGTTTCTGAAGTTTCCATCTATATGTCCTGGCAGACCGGAGTGTCATTTAACTTTTAACTCTAATTCGGAAGTCTGCCTCCATAATTTAAGTTAATTTGTGTTTTTATTGCAGAGTTTGACTTTTTGACTTTTCCCTCTGGGTTTGAATTCAGTCCATGTACTATTCTGGCTTTGGTATTAATGGTATGAATCCAGCCCAAAGTATCAGTTATCACACTTTAAAATATTTTTGAAATCCACGATAGAATTACACATACAATAAAAATAAAAATAGCGCTATTCAGATATTTAGCAATTTGATCTGAGCAAGGAATCTGCTGCTAAAAGGATTAGAATCGAGTTTTCGCTGTGCTTCCCGTACTCTGCACAGTCTCAGTTTTCCTGCTTTACCGTAAAGTCTGTTCATCACATCCATCGGCTGCTTGTAAGAAACATTTTTACTGGTCATATTTCATTCTCGGGTTCAGAACTCCGAGTTAACCCAGTGGATCCGTACAGACGGCGGCGCCAGAAAACCTGCTTCACGCCAATTCTTCTTTTCTTTTCTTTTGATGGACTCGTATCTCGGCACCAAAGAAAGAAGGGTTTTGATCCCTTTTTGCTTTTCTGGGGTTTTTGATGATCACAGTGTGGTGCGGCGCCTCGGTTACTCAGACTGAACTCCCATTGTGAGCTGATATGAAACTGAAAGCTTGGCGGATAGAAAATGGAAGATGTCTTTTGATGCCGTTTTTTTTTTTTTTTTTTTTTTTTTTTTTTATATAAACTGTCATCAGTGAAGCAGCGGGGTCATCCCTGTTGGCTCGGGCCGTCCTCAACTTCTCAGATGGGGTCCTGAGATGCAAATACATTATTTTTGTTTGTAAATGCTGGACAGACGGTGGCCTGATACGGGGATAGTGAGAAGGTATCAAAAGGCACTTGCTATTTGCATACACAAACGGGTTGAGTGAGACGGAATATAAATTGAATTATTAGGTTATAAAGTGTGTGTGTGTGTGTGTGTGTGTGTGTGTGTGTGTGTGTGTGTCTGTGTCTGTGTCTGTGTGTGTCAGTTTAAGCAGTATGGCAAAATCTATGACAGGTGACAAATCTATTTTAATAATAACCAATTCTTTTTTTCATATTGAATATGTTTATGACCGAAATTCACTAATTCAGTATGTTTTCTGGGTAAATTTAGACTCTAAAAAAAATGTGGCCGACCAATCCTCAAGCGGCTCAGCAAACGTAACAACAAATGAACATGACAACAGAAGTGAGTATTCCTGAAAGGACATGTCTACATGTCTGTAGCTGGTGCAGTGCGCAGGTGCACAGCTGATTTTGAGAATGAAAGTCTGCCACCTGTGGTAAAATATTAAACGCATTGCTTCAGTAACTCGGTAGGTACGGATGTACAGATGCATCTCGGTGAAGTTTGTCCTCGCTGCGGCCTGTATTTGTGCTGCGCCTGTCTGTTGCCTTTTTGAAAGATAAGTTAAGTAAGAGAGATATTCCTGAGAATCCCCCCCCCCTTCAGCTTCCACTGCAAACACTTGAGAGCGGCTTCATTATCAGACTGACACCTCATCGCCCTGATCTCATCACGGCCAGCAGATGACACTCTGTCAGCACGTGATAATAAAGGAGGTTATTATTAACTCCTCTCGCAGAAGTGTGTGTGTGTGTGTGTGTGTGTGTGTTTGTGTGTGTGTGTGTGTGTGTGTGTGTTTTTTTACAGTTTGTTGTTTTTACTGTGTTAATACTGCAGGCTGCACTGTACTGCAGATGTAGTAAAGGAAAAAGTACACAGTCTGTCACACTCTCTGAGTCCGAGAACTAACAAATAATCCAACGTCGAAACAAGAAAACTTGTTTATCAATTAATCATCCCACGTTACCTTGGAAATAGTGAGTAAAACTTTGTGAAACTATATAACGAAACATTTGTTTGCAAACTCTCACAACTCGTGACACCCATAATAACTTACTAGTTAAAGCATTGCATAAACAGAACTCGCACAGACGAGTAGCGCACCTGAGGAAATGTGAGGCTGTGTATTAAAGTGTATTAAATGGTAAGGTTTTACTGTTTTATGACGTAGTGAACATGATACATGAGACTGTGATTATACTGCACCAGTTGTGTGAGAGTTTGTAAAACGGATGTTTTCAGATATTTTTTGTTAAACTTCAGTTCATCGAGACTTTTCTCTGTTTTTGATTCTTCGTTTATCGTGGGGGCATGCGCGAGTTCAAGTTTTCTTGAAGAATTCAAGGTCACACGGAGAGTAGTTGGTATACAAATGATCACTTTGTGGGTGAAGTATTTCTTTTAAGATGGTGGTAAGTCTCCGTTGGCGTCTCCCCCTGGTGGAATGGTTAGGGTCTTGAAAGTGTTGCCGATCGGTCCCTGAGAGAAGTTTCTGAGGAGACCCCAGATCTAAGTCATCCATCCTTCCTCGCTTTCCTTCGGGGAGCTCTGCAGCGAAGCAGCATAGTGATGAGTTCAGGCTATCCACCGTCTACTGGTCGGCTCCCTTTCACGTCTGTTTAACCTTTCAGAACCAACACATGGTATCAACAGGCTCACACACACACACACACACCCACACACCAACAACAAGGCGCACACACACACACACACACACACACACACACACACACACACACACAC
>CALSBV010010931.1:2472827-2513719 GCA_943590825.1 Bovichtus diacanthus | reverse complement strand
ACTGTGCGTAGAGGAGAGCCCAACCAGATCTAACTGGTAGCACTCCGTCTCCCGCACAAGCTCCGGCTCTTTCCCCCACAGAGAGGTGACGTTCCACGTCCCCAGAGCCAGCCTTTGCCGCCCAGGTCTGGCAATGTACCCGACCCCAACGGTTCTTCCTGCGGGTGGTAGGCCCACAGGATGGAGAGGGGGGGGGGGGTGCCACGTTGCTTTTGCAATGCCCGGCCGGGCTCCGTGGCAAACCCGGCCACCAGGCGCTAGTTGACGGGCCCCCCTTCTAGGCCTGGCTCCAGACGGGGGCCCCGGACTTCCTCCGGGCAGGGTCACACCTCCTCTTTTGTGTTCTTCCATTAAGGTTTTTATGACTAATAAAGATGAGCAGTATATTAAAATAATACCTGAAAACTTCTCTTTCATTCATTGTGAAATAACTTCCTGTTTTCCAGTATTAATGCAGTTATTTGCAAAAATATCATATCGCTGCAGCAGCTGCAACCTGTGTTTGTGCAGAGGTGTGTGAGGATATTTGTGCATAGAAATTGACTTTTATCTCCATTTGTGTGTGTGTGTCTGTGTGTGTGTGTGTGTGTGTGTGTCTGAGTGTGCGTGTGTGTGCTGGTGTTGGTTGGAGGTGTGTGGTACGGTGAGAGCCAAGGGATGCAGCGATTATTTTTGAGTTGGCTTGATACCTCGTTGCCGCCGCGCTGTTAACAGTATGACTTCTAACATTGTTTTTTCCCCCGTATTTCATTATTCCATTTGGCAGCGTCTCGCTGTAGGTGGAGAGGAATTCCCAAATAGAATTTCTCTGGTGGTTATTGGATTAGGCCTAAGGCGAGGTCACCCACACTGTTTTTCATATTATTGCTCATACAGTGTGTGTCAGAAACAGAGAGGAGAGACAGAAATAGTAAAGGGTGAAGTCAGAGTCACTGGGCTCTGATGGGCCTGAGACCAATCCTGCTCTGCAGACCCAGTCTGGCAGATTGGAGAAACTGAAGGGTGTTTGTGTGTATTGAAGTGTTATTAATATGAGTTCTTTAGAGTCGGGAAGTGGAAGCTGAGAGGGACACAGAATGAGTCAGCCCTGCAGATTCAGTTGAGAAACTCTCAAACTACGATGACGCTTTCACATCCACAAGCTTCTCGTCCATGAGTGGATGCACACTTCATTCTGCGAGGTGATACAATAGCCTGAAGTAGTTCAGTAGAAAGGCAAAAGTTCCTACATGAAACTGCTCACCACAAGGCCGTGATTTCTGGAAAGAGACATTGCTGTTGAGATTTTCAAATGTATTCCTTTCGTGCTTTGAGCACCACAAGCCGAGTGACATCACATTACATTACTTTACATCACATCACATTACATCACATCACACCACATTACATTACATTACATTACATCACATTACATTATATTACATCACGTTACATTACATTATATTACATCACATTACATTACATTACATCATATTACATTACATCACATTACATCACATCACATTACATTATATTACATCACATTACATTACATTATATTACATCACATTACATTACATTGCATCATATTACATTACATCATATCACATTACATCACATTGCATCGCATCACATCACATCACATCACATCACGTCACAAGTCGTTTAGCAGACGCTCTTATCCAGAGCGACTTACAGTGAACTAACTACTAGACCACTAGACCACCACCACTGCCACCATTGTGTTGTGGAGAAGGCAGATATTTCTCCGGCGATATAGCAATGCTAACAGCAGTAGCTAATAGCATACTTACATCATGCTTACGTCATGTCGTCCTCACTGTGCTTAGCATGCTAACGTGTGGTAACATGCTGACTCTACCATAATAACTTGCCCAACAATAATGTATAGATGTTAATATGCTAAGACGTAACTAGCGTTATGCTCAACATAAGCATTTTACGATTTTCACTGTACACAATAATATGCCAGATGTTACATTATGTTTCTGTTATGCTACCATGAATGTAACATACTAACACTGCAATGAGCATGGTGCCATTAACATAAACATTAGCATATCACCATGCTGACTCTATACATGTTAACATGCTAAACGTAAAATTACGTCACGCTAACTCATCAGCACCATACGGTCTTTATTTGCTAGACCTGTCTCTTTTGCAGCTACAGTGCGTTAGCATCTTTAGCGATGAGTTCTCACACCTAAAGAACTGAATATGTTGGTTGTCACTGCCCTTTAAAAACGACTTGTATGCGCTCTTTCTGATCCAACACCTCTATGGTTAAGCTTTAGTTAAGTTTATTCAACTTAAACTGCTTTATAACATTTGAGAAACATGTCTCTACTTTGTACACACACCAATCCAAACCAACAATGAACCAATGCTGCTTCTTTACCAATTAGGGCATTTTCCTTTGTCTTTTTTCTTTGTTTTATGTATGAAGGAGTTAATTTATGTTATTATTGTGCAATGCATACAACTATACCCAACCTGCATGGGCTTACAAGACACCATAAATTCTTATAAACGTGTGTTCTTGTAATTCCATCCAGACACAGTTTTTTGTTAGGTGTGAGGACATCTTTGAGCTCTTGTCAAGGATATCTAAACGGTGCTGTGTGTCCTTGTCAGGATCCGTGTGGCGGGGATTAAAGGCCTGCAGGGCGTGGTGAGGAAGACGGTGAATGATGAGCTGCAGGCCATCATCTGGGAGCCTCAGCACATGGACAAACTAATCCCATCCATGCTGTTCAACATGCAAGACAGCGATGACCTGGACAGGTACTGAACACACACACACACAATATATGAACATATACACAAATACGAACACATACGGAGTTCAGTCTAGGACAATTATTATCAAAGTCTTTTCCGGGACTCATTATTCTCCACCCCAAATGTGGAACTGGAGTGAAAGGTCATTCTTAGGAAAATATTAGATTTTCTGAGAACTATTCTAGGTTGTAGGTGACCTTATTAATAGGCCAAACACTTGGCAGTCGATCAATTAAACATGCAGCGTTGGTGCTTTTCTCTCTGGGCAATTCGCAAAATTAACCAACTCTCAACTCAAACTTTTCTCCACCTTCAAGAACAATGATCGTTAATCGTTCACGAATATCTTCTAAGTTTGTTCTTCAATTTGTTCTTGAAAAAGGTCCTAAGAAAAATCTACGTCAGATTCATGACGTGTTCTTAAACCGCAGAATTATTCGTGCCTGTGTTCTTCTAATGATGAATCCCACCGTCCTCATAACTTGAAGGGCCTTGTGCACACACAGAAATGTAAAAGAAAAGTTGAGATAATTAAGTCAAGAATGCCCAAATGAAAGTCTGAAGAGGGTGGAGTGAAGGTACGTCTGCAGGAAGTGAAGGCTAAACTGTTGAATGTCAGAATCTTTGTTAAAAGAAATTTAAAAAAAGAAAGAAGAAGAAATTTCTTTGTAAGAGCAATTGGTGTGTGAGGCCCAGTGTAACCTTGCAGTGCTTCACATATCCCAGAATTCACCTGTGACTATTTTATATTCTACTTAAACTGGATCCGCAAATGATTTCTGGTTACAATGACTGCTTCTTTTGCTGCCCAGTAGCATCCAGTACATCTGTGTACTGATCAGGTCTGGGATTTAAAAACTCAATTTCTGTAAGAAAATCTCCCACCCATCTTAATCCATCTAGAAACCTCCAGAATTCCCGACAAACACTTCCACCCCATGACTCTTCTAGATCAGAGATCACATGGCACAGTTTGCAAACTGAGCTGTTTGCTGCTGTAATAAAGCTCATTGTTTAGGTTTCTTCACTTTAAAATACCTTCATAAAAGGAAGATCAAATGAAACTACGGTTCAATCAGTTGTAGTTTTCTGCTGCTCCATCGAACTATCCTCCACATTTGATTGTACAAAAGGTCCTTCAGTGGCAACAATGCATCAAATAATGTGGAGAGAAAAATTCATGAACTACCAATTACATGACAAAGTCCCTTATTATAATAATAATAATAAAAAATCAGTGGAGAGTCACTAAGTTAAAAGTAAAGGCGATGTGCAAAAATGTAATATAAGATTGTGAGCAATCGCTTTTCGTCTTTATGCTGTATATATACGCAATATTTAACAATGAGAGGGAAGAATACAAATCCGGCTCCACTCTCCTGTCATTGAGTTTCACCTGATCATAACTCGAGTTTGAAAAATACCTTTTTTTTTTTTTTTCTCTTTCATTTCTCTCCCAAACATTTCATCATATGTGAGCAGTGTTCTGGGACCAGGAGGAGATTTACTGCTCGTACAGTCTGCTGTCTTGTATCTCCTTCCTGTCACTCAAACTTGGAGAGTTTAGTAACCGAAGGTGTTCAAGGTTATTACAGTTAGTCATATTAAGACCGTCTAGGAAGCGGGGTTAATATCAGAAAGACGCTTGGCTCATATTTGTCGTTTTAAAGAGCCCTTTACACGTGGTTACATTTGACATTTTTACATATTTTCTGCGGCGACGGTACCCTTTTATATTATAAATATCGGTGCTCTCTAAGAGACGTCAATGTCTGGTACCGACTGATGATGTTGGCGCTGTAATGTGATTGGTGGGCGGGCGGGCAGTACAATTATTTGTTGTGTCACTTTAATTCCAGCGAACCTTTAGACCAGACATGCCCAAAGTCCGGCCCCCGGGCCAAATGCGGCCCGTGTTCATATTTCCACTGGCCCGAAGCCTCTGTCATAAAATCAATAATATGTGGCCCGCCAGTACTGTTGTCCACAGTATAAAATACACGCGTAAAAAAAGCAATTTTATATTTCACCACAGGATGGCAGTAAACTTGTGGCCGAACTCTCGCGACCCTGTTTTGCGCTTGATCTGTTTTTTGCCCATTTCTAAAATGGCAACTGGAAGTAAGAAAAGGAAAGTTGACAGCGAGGGCCGCCGTTTCCAGGACAAGTGGAAATCGGAATATTTTTTCACTGAGTTTGGAAACAACTGTGTCTGCCTAATTTGCCAAGAGACTGTGGCTGTGTTCAAGGAGTTCAATATAAAGAGGCACTAACCAGACGAAACATGCTAATTACGACAAGCTAACTGGGAACGAACGCCGTGAAAAATTGAAGCAACTGGAAGCTGGTTTAACAGCACAGCAACGCTTTTTCACAAGAGCCAGTGAGTCGAATGAAAATGCCACAAAGGCAAGTTATGAGGTGGCAACGCTGATTGCCAAGCACTGCAAACCTTTTACTGAGGGTGAATTTATTAAAGACTGTGTGATGAAAATGGTGGAGAACATTTGTCCTGAGAAAAAGCAACAGTTCGCCAATGTTTGCCTGGCTCGTAGCACTGTGTCACGAAGGATTGAAGAAGTTTCATCTGATATTAAGAGACAGTTGGAGGCAAAAGGAGTGGAGTTTGAATTTTTTTCGTTAGCCTGCGACGAAAGCACGGATGCTTCCGACACTGCTCAGTTACTGATTTTTTTGAGAGGAGTGGACAGTGAAATGAACGTGCGTGAAGAGCTACTTGACCTCCAGAGTCTTAAGGACCAAACAAGAGGGAAAGATTTATTTGCTGCTGTTTGTTCCGCCGTAGATGACATAAAACTACAGTGGAATAAAATCACGGGGATTATTACGGATGGCGCACCTGCCATGGTTGGCGAGCACAGTGGATTATCAACCCAAGTGTGTAACAAAGTTAGCGAAGAAGGAGGTAAAGCTATAAAACTCCATTGCATTATTCACCAACAAGTTCTATGTGCCAAACATCTGAAATATGATCACGTTATGAAACCGGTGATAAAGGCTATTAATTATATTCGCTCCAAAGCCCTGTGCCACCGCCAGTTTCAGCAATTTCTACTGGATATCCACGCTGAATACGGAGATGTTGTGTATCACACTGATGTAAGATGGCTCAGTCGGGGGTCTGCACTGCAGCGTTTCTACTCCCTTAAAGAGGAAATTGGACAATTCTTGGCAAAAAAGGGACAACCGATGCCAGAACTAACCGATCCTGTTTGGCTGGCTGATTTTGGATTTTTAGTTGACATAACCCGACATCTGAACACCCTGAACACGAGCCTTCAGGGGCAAAATGCAGTGATAAGCCAACTGTATTCACATATCAAAGCCTTTCGGACCAAGCTGCTACTTTTCCAAAGCCACCTGTCACAAACGCAACCCAATACCACACATTTCCAATCTCTGCAAGAAATAATGACCCGTTTTCCAGCGCACAATATCAGCGCGCAAATGAGGAGGTATGCTGCAAACATCTCATCTCTGGCTGAGGAGTTTCAACAGCGTTTCAGGGATTTTGCAACTATTGAAAAGGAGATCACGCTTTTTTCCTCTCCTTTTTCTGTGGATCCCGGTGACGTTCCAGCCCACCTGCAGTTGGAGCTCATTGAGCTGCAGTGTGACACGGAGTGTTGCAGCCGGCACCAACAACTCCCTCTTGTCAACTTTTACCAGCAGCTGGATAAAGACAGGTTCCAAGAGATTCGAACATTTGCTAAGAAAATGTTGAGCTTCTTTGGCTCGACATACTTGTGCGAGAAGACATTCTCAGTTATGAACATGAATAAGAACCGTGTGAGGACAAGACTAAGTGACTCCCACCTGTGTGACATCTTGCGCATTAAAACCACCGCTTTTGAGCCAGACCTGTCCCATTTACTGCAGTCGAGATCTCAGTATCACCCTTCGCATTAATGCAAACATGTTATTTGTTGATTCTTTGTTTATTTGTTTGAGTTTGAGTCAAATTTCATAAAATACTTTATTTGCATTTAATTTATTTTTATTTTAACCTTCATTTATCCAGGTCAGGCAGTTATCAGATCTACCTAGCAGCAGACAGCATAGTAAAACAAAGCAAAATAAAAGGAAATACAAAAAAGCATTCCCCTCGTCGGTAGCATGTAAAATTCATGCTGGCCCGTATGACAATTTTTTTATGTCAATGTGGCCCCTGAGGCAAAAAGTTTGGGCACCCCTGCTTTAGACTGTTTCGAACCCATAACTGTGCAGGTTTAGACCAGCTGTGCGACTGACATTTCTGAGCCTCATCTGTGACTTCTTGAAACGTCCTTTTTGATTTTCCATTGGCAAAAGTTGTGGATAGTACGTGGACCACTGACACGAAACATCCTGCACAAACCGACCACTTCTAAACAGCCAAGCAACCGTCGGTCAGTTGACGACATACAGACCTTCGTCTCTTTGGTTGCAGATGGAAGGATTCAGCGAGTGCTGGAGGGAGCAATGTGGATGAAGACAATGTCACGGCATTTTCACGCCTACATTGAGGGAGTAAAAAAAATGTGGAAAACTAAATTGTTTAAGGTATCTGTTACAATAAGCAAGCCGCACCGTGCTGTAGAAATTAGATCACTCAGCGGGTGTTATAATAACGTGAACCAAGACTAAAGTCTGGGGGTGTCAGTGCTAACATTAGTAAGCTAGGCTAACTAGCTTCAGTTGCTTCAAGTGGGATTCTTCAGGTTAAATCACCAACGGCTTCTAGCTAACGTGACGTGAAATAGCTGAAGAAGGAGCAGAGGTAACGCCCCTCAGTCTGTAGTCGCCACAGTAACTCCAGCTGTCAGTCATTGGCATGAGAAATACTTCTTTTAAGATGCTGTTTCCAAGAATATATTCAAAAGCATGCACAATAGTTGTGGTCTCATTCTAGTTTCTTATCGCCTTACACTAAAAAGGTGAGGCGTCTGTTTGCTGCTCTGTGTTTGACCTCTTACCTCTTTTAACTTTCGCTGCCTGCAGTGCAAGAAGAGTCGGGATCTAAAGTAAATCCCGTTGTTGAATCAGCGTCGGCTGTAGGAATACAAACCTTCGCCTGAACTCGAGCCCGGGTATTAAAGCCTTTGCTCTCCTTTTGCCTCCACACACCTCGTTATATTCTTTCAGTCCTCAGACGCGGGGCTGTGAGCCCGATGAGGGAGAAATCCTGCATCTCTTCATCCCCTCCCGGGACTGAGAACGCTGCTCTGCCTTCACTGTTGTGTCAGGCTGCTAAGGATTTCTGACAAAGATCACGGAGGACAGGAAGCTTAACGCTGGTCTCACCTGTCACCCTCCAGGGTGTTGGGCCCTCCAGGGGGGGTTGCATGTGTGCAGCCTGATGGAGACAAAAAAAATTAAAAAATGGCTTTCTATATACACATGCTTTAAAATGCTGAGTGTTATTTATGTGTTATTATTTAACCAGGAAAGTCCCGTTGATAGCAGCTTAAAAAGTTTGAGATGTAACGACACAAAATCAGTCAAAAAATTAATTAAATAAATACTACAGGCATCACAATTTGAAGACTAAGTAAAGCTCTTATTTCGTCTCTTTTATTTTTCATTTCCTCTCTTTTATTTTCCTCTTTTTTCCCTCCCCTCTCCTTTCTTCATCGCTCTCACTGTGGCTTCCTCTCCATCTTGTTCGGGTGGTTTCCATGTGAACAAAAATCTATTTTTGGACAGTTTCTTTTTTTTTTTGTTTTGTTTGTTTTTTTTTGTTCCCCTGCATCTGTGCTCTTTTCTTCTTCTTCTCCTCCCCCTGCTTGCTTTTCTCTACCTAAAGCCCCACAAGTACCTACAGCTCCCTTCATCACAGGTGGAGGTATTAAGGGGTTAGGATGTGATCTGGCCCGGGTCTCGATATCATTATTCTGGTGTTGGAGGAGCTTCTGTTTGGGGGTTTGAGAAGAGCCACCCTGTGACACCTGCGGGCTTCATCACCCAAAGTGTCGTGCCGTCCATCCTGAACAGAAAACAGCACAAACCAGTCTGAAAAACTCCTTTATTGTGTCATGGGGGGGTTGTAGTCAGTTCAATCAGTTGACACTCCATATATGAAATGGTGATTGGCATAGTCATTAGTGCAAAGTTAATGTGGCTCTCTCGCACTATTTCTCGTACGTTTTAGATTAAACTCGACCATGACGTGAGCGCAGAGCAGCAATACCAAGAAGTTGAGATGAATCCTACCCTGCACTGATCAATTAGAGGCTCTTTTCTTCTTCTTCTTCTTCTGTTGTTTAAGACGGCAGCGATCAAGCAATTTTAGCGTTAATGAATTACACAGACAAATGTCAAAATATAATTTAATAATGTGAAGTTCTGAAATGATTACTTGATTTAGTTGATTCACTCTTTAGTCATTTATCAGCTTCACTAATATGAGGATTTCTAGCTGTTTGTAAGACGAAACAAGAAGCTCTCACATTTAGGTTCAAATTGAATTTTAAGCAATTAAAAAAAAGAGAAAACGAAATTATTAAAAAATAATAATTAGATACTAAAAAACTATTTGTGGTCGTAAAAAAAAAAAAAAATGTATAAATAAAAATTAACACGAGCGATATATCATAATTCCTAGTTGTGGGCAGATAATTTTGCTTTCTAAAAAAAATATTTTTCCAACATGTATACATAAATGAAACTACTAATAATGTAAAGATATAATGGCATTAAACTTTTGGTTTCACACAAATATGTGTGTATCCATGACGTCTAACAAACGATGTTGAATGCATTTACTTCCTTACAAAACATTTGCAAAGTCGTTTTTTTTTTTTTTTTTTATTGATTTGAAACCTGCAGTGTTTACACATATTTGCGAGCTGGTTTTGTCCCTTTACTTGTGCATTGCTTTGCATTCCTTGGCACTGCCGATCAGCAGGGCTGCCTAAAACTTTAAAGCCTCATTTCACACGCATGCAGACCTCTGCAGTCGGAAGGTTTCATGCTCACGATCGTGTGCGAGCAGAGCAGGAGACTGAGATGAAACGGAGAGCTGTTTATCATCCACAGGGTAGCTTTTAAAGTGACTGTTTGGAGAGCACCATGGTTAGTGTGGCTAATACATGTCAGGCCTGCCGAGAACATCTGAGGGGTAAAATAAACAGAAATATTGTTTCACAAAACACACATTTGTGCTTTTTTCCCCTTTTTAACTGCATTTGCATCACAGGCCTCTCCTTTAAGGAGAAGTGTCACACTATGCATCAAAGAATTCTCCTTTGAGAACAACCTTCACCAGCTGTGGATATTATTAGCACCTGAAAAAGGGGATTTTTTTCCTTTTTAAACGATGCCAGAGCTGCCTGCGAGCTTTCCTTTGTGCTCAGTTTGAACTGAATAAGTTCAAATGAGTTTGGCTTGCCTGTGTGAACCCAGCAAGGCCTGTAACCACACAAACACATCTTCAGCAAAACGCAACCTGGCTCAGAATGCAGACCGCCAACATGTGTCCTTCAGAGGAGCTGAAGGTCGCACTGAACCTGCAGAGTCTAACTCAACAGTGCTGCAGTAAATCCCCCCTTCATGAAGGCTAGAGAGGTCTTTATTCAACTATATGATGGAGGCTGCAGTTAATGCTGTTAGACCCTCTATTCAAATGAAGATAAATCGCAATGCTGCTGCATACAATGAACAGTGCCTGCAAAAAAACCTGAATCATCTGCTAATTTTGGCGGGAAAAGGGTATTTGTGTTTGTCCCTTTCCCGCCGTGCACAAAGCCGGCTCCATAAATAAATGATTCTCCCAGTGAGTTGTGGAAGAACTTGACCGGGCCCTGACCTGCACTCATCCAACACCTCTGGGACGAGCTGAGGAACAAACAGACTTTATGTCTGGCCTCCACCCTGCCGGCAATGACCTCCTGAGCACCCAGGAACTAAGACATGGTCGCTTTATGTTTTCCACCTTCATGAGTTGACAAGGCTCACCCACTGGCCTCCAACAGTAGAGCATAAGAGTAACATTAGGGGAGTCTGAGGAATAAGAAAAATTATTGCGTCCATTGCAATAGAACCGGTCTTGTTAGACGATTATTCAAGTTATTCAAGTCCCCATTGTCGTAGAATCTGACCCCTTTGTATGCCTTTCTAAAGAGGAAACAGAAAAAAGCCATTTCCTACCGTTTTGTTCCTTCCCTCTTCTTCCTGCTCCTGCCCAATCAACCAATCATCATCTAATTGTTCATGATTTAAATGGAAGTACAGCCTTAACATAAGCCATATATAATTATGCCGCATATATTCCTTCAGCTGCGCTGCGTCCATCGCCTCGGGGGAACATATCTGCATTAATGGCAACATCCCAGCTGTTTATAATGGGCTTCCTGCGATTTTAATGAGCAGATCTTTAAGTCAGATCTGAGGCTGGAAGTCTATTGTTTAAGAGAGGAGAAGCAGGATGTGTGAGGTTAAACCGGAAGGACACGTCGTTAAATATTCAAATCTGATTTCAGCTTCAAATCTTGACATTGGTGCATTGGCTAGATTAAAAAAAAAAAAAAAAAATCTTTATTTCCTAATTATGTATGAACTCAGTACTATATATTCACTGAAACACTAGTCTTTACAGCTTTACATAAAGCGTTTTATTTGTGGTGTTTGATATCTTTTGTTTGTCTTTCAGACCATTCTTGTCAATTATGGACATTTCTTGCTGAATTTAAAGATTCCGTTCACCGAAATTGGATCAAAACGTATTTTCCCACTTACTTATAAATAGTTTTGATTTCAGGTATATTTCTTTGGTAGAAAATTGTCCAATATAAATCTGTTTAAAACAGTTTGTTCTGGTGATTATCCAGAGCCTGGTTCCACACCTCTGACATACCACCTTTTAAAAAGGTTTAGTGTTGCGCTCATTGACGGTCATTTGAGCTGGTTGAGCCATCGACCAATCAGAGCTTTGTAGGAGGCGTTAACTAATAGAGATATAATCTTCCTACATTGCTAGTTAGCTGCAGAGCTACAAGCAAGATAGTGACAGAAAAATGGCCAAAAAGCGTGGATTTGATCGAAGTAGCTGTACAGGTTGTCGACCTTTTTATAAATACTAAATCTTAAATACTGATTGGTTAGTGCAGACCAAAACAAAAAAAAAAAAAAAAAAAAAAAAAAAAGATGGCAACTTGTTATAGCCTCAGCTAATATAACCGATATTTATATGGCAACATAATCTACTTCACCTGACGCCACTAAGGCTGATGAGAAAAATGTCTTGTAATTTGGGTGAACTGTCCCTTTTCTTTTTAAAGGTCCTTGTCAGGTGAACGGGTGGTGCTAGTCTGTTTTTAAAGTGACATGGATCTGCGGTCTTAAAGGGAATCGGAGGCTTCCCCCGTGCCACAGACAAACCACTGATGAGCAGTGAGAGGAGTTTAATAGTCTGCTCTGTGAACTTAAGTGCCAATTCAGCCCAATATCGAATTGAAAATGTCCTGGAGTAAAAAGAAAAGAGTGGCAGGGCAAGAAATGCATCACCTCCCGATTATCAGAGTAAAGAGTCCAAACTGCACGGTAATCATCATGATTGTCATGTGTAATCATGCAGCATCCGTCTCAATGTCATGTCGCCTGGTCGCAATCACACACACGAGTGAGTGAAAACACACGGCGTGTTATTTACTCTCCGGTCTCTCTGGTGTGTCTGCATCTTCCCTCATGAATTTATACCTCAATGACTGTCTAACTTCCCTTTTTTAGGAAACGACTATAGAAGGAAGCCGTCGCTCTTTTATTTTGAAGGAAATCTTTTTACAGAAATGTTCGGCCCACAGAGGATGTATCTCAATGAATTTGGCATTTGCAATTATTATTTGCAATTTATAACTGTAAATAAAAAAATAAAAAACTCAGCTTGAATGTTCTGGAGCTCTATGTGATTCTGTAAATTCATATTGGTGCTCTAAACTAGAAAAAAGGAAATAATAAAGTATTTTAGAGTACAGTTTTGTAATAAGTAACTCGAGGCTAATAATTACTTAAAGCTGAATTCATTTCTTTATTTGCCACCAGGGGGCAGAAACATTTTTTTTTTTTTTTTAAAACAGCTGAGGGATTTATCATCACTTAATAGCTAACATGCTAGCTAACTATTGAAAGAAAAAAACGAGTTAGACTCTGTTTTCAGTGTTAAATATTCCAAACCGTGTAATCGAAATACATCCTAAATAAATCATCGATATCTTTACATTATAATTATAATAATCCATTTTCATCCGGTTGGCGGGGGCAACAGGCCTCCCTGTCCCCCCTGAGGTGTTCCCAGGTGAAATGGTGATCTCTCCGGCGTGTTCTGGGTCTACCCCGGGGCCTCTTACCAGTTGTCCGTGCCCGGATAACCTCTACAGGAGGAGCCCAGGAGGCATCCTGATCAGATGCCCGAACCACCTCCACCGGCCCCTTTCCAAGTGCAGGAGCAGTGGCTCGGGTCCAGCTCCCTCCGGATGTCGGAGCTCTTATCTCAACGCTCAGCCAGCCTGCGAAGGAAACTCATTTAGGCAGCTCATTCTCATTATTTCAGTCACCTAAATACCCAGCTAAATGTTTATTTTACTGATCAATAACTACTTTCCATGGATTTTGCAGTGAATATGGGCCAGTAGTTTAAAAACACAGTTATTATGGATCGGTGAAATGTATGCTTTGTGTTGTTGACATGTCCAATAATTGATTTAAGGATATTTGCATTCCCTACTAGCGTTTTGTGCTTGGCAGGTAGTGCACAGTGGGTTTATCAGCGCATGTAAAACCCAAAACTAGGAGCTACATTAGGGCAAAAAGTTGTAGAGCTGCGGAGTTGGTTCAAATGACACGCTGCTAAGTTCAACAGCTGTTTGAATAGAAACATCCTGTTAATGCCAGGTTGACATTAGTTCTGACACTTTTCTGACCTCCCTCCTTGGAGCAGCTCAGCGTCACTGCAGTCCAGCAGTCACACAAAATGTCCATCAACAGAGTTTGGTGAGTCAGTTTAAATGATGTGACTGCTTTCGCCACAAAGACATGGTCTCCGAGGGACTAACCGCTCTGGAGGAAAACCTGTTTTGTTGTTTCGTGCTTTTGTTTTTTTCCTCTTCCCCGAACGCACAAACACAAATTTTCCTTCGGATTACATTGTTCCCAAACACAACCGTGGTCACTTTGCCCCACGGCGGCGTGTTGTGGGCTTTCTAATCGAGCCTCGGTGGACCCAATGGGAAGCTGCGGTCAAGGGCGTTTGATTCTGTTAATTGCTTCTCGGGGAAGGCGGACGTGGGCGGCGTGCAGAAACCAGAGGTGGAGGCTCAGAGTATGAAGAAAAGCTCTCCTTGTTTCACAGTTAAATGCTTGCTTGTGTTGTTGAACAGCACTCACACACACACACACACACACACACTCACTCACTCACTCACACACACACACACACACACACACACACACACTCTGTGTTGTGTTTTTAAGTCAGCCACCTTGAAAATGACTTTGACCTCTTTTGTTGTCTTAATTCCCTTCAACACTGACATGTCTCAGCTTCTCTGCACTATTGCTTCTTTGCTCTTCAGAGCTGATTAAATTCAACACATTTCAGGCATGCACGACTAACTCTCTAAATAAAATAATGAAATAATCTTTACTAATATTTAACTAGCAATAGTAGTGATTGTATATCAAATTTAGATCTTGTGTATCAAGACTGCGCTGTCACTGGGCCTGACGCTGTGTGTGGAATAACCTCCCTGTTCCCCTAAAAACAAATTATATATTTTCCCATAAATATTTTTTTTTTATTATTTGGTCCATCTTTATCAGCTTTTGTATTATTCTGCTGTATGTTAAGTTTTTTTTTTTTGTTGTTTTTTTTTCCTGACAGTGAACCACTTTGTTATCTAGTTGTGAAAACTCCTTAAACAATAAAGGTTACTATTATACATATTTAATAACCACCAATGCTAAATATTTAAAGCTACGGCAGCATTTTATTTTAATTTATCTTTTAAAGCTGTACCATTACATTAGGTTGGACATTTCTACATATGAGCTGCATCATATCTCCACCCGTTTCTTTTGATTCATCACCACGTGATAAATGAAGCCTGCAGGATATTCTCTCTTTCAAATTAAATGTCAGCTTGAACCATCTTTCTTTGAGACTCCTCAGAAAGTTTAAGACTTATTTTTTATTTTTCTAATCAAAAAACAATCTCACAAGTTTTTGTTTTTTTTGTTTTTTTTTCCTGGCCACTTCATTAAGCAACACCAATCCAGCCCCTATTATAGGAGAGATTTCCATTTTTATCTCTCTAGTCTCTGCTTCTAACAAGCAATAAGCATTTCATTTCCCCGTGAACCGCCTGTGTGGGCCGACAGTAATTGCATCGTTTCCCTCTGGAGACCCGGCTGCCTACGGTCCATCTGTGACCGGCTTATTGCTGCGGAAGTGATTTTACTATTGCATTATTTTATTATCAATATTACACATAACGGGAGGCCATCTTGGCTGCCAGGACTGTGGATTCTTGACAACTGCAGGAAATGACAAACTTGAACACGAGACGTTTTATCTTGTATGTCGAGCTGCAGGATCGGCAAAAGGTCGCAGCGGAACGAAAATGGAAAATCTGATTCCAGCAAAAAAAGACGGCATGAGATATTTGTTCGATTGCTTAAAATAGGCCCATGTTTACATTTTGTAGTAGAATTGATTATTTACAGTGCTGCAAATCTTTTGTTGTCCTAACTTAACCAAGTCTTGACAATAGCGGCAGCGGATGAGAAAAACTCGTATGAATCTTTTTCGTTAAAGTCATACGAGTCATTTTAGAGCTTTTAGATGCTGACACAAATTCATTCTTCACCATGGGAACAGAAGTTGATTGAACAAATCTCACCACGAGGTCCATTAGCAGCAGTTCTGGAGCTTTTAACCGCATCACATGATCTTCTTCTGGGCCTTACGGTGAGATTGTGACAACAGTTGTTGGTTGTTTGTTGATGTTTTATCTTATTCGTCCTCCGTATGTTGTCACTTGTTTGGGACTAAAGCATCACCTGGCATCAGTTTGAGCCGCTGGTTTCCTTTAGAGCAAAGTAATAGTGAAGATCCTAACATCAGTGCTATGTTAGACGGTGTGCACACCTCAGATTTTACGCCTCAATACTCTGTCCAAGCTTTAAACAACTTCAGCTTCAGCCCTGTTGTCAGCTGACATCAAAAAACTAAAACTATTTTACGTTTTATCTCCGATTGGCTGGCAGGTCGATTCAAGGACCGTGCAGGCAACGCTTGGAAAATATTAACAGAAGCTAAAATTAAAAGATTGACTGACAATGTATAAAAAATGAATGTAGACATATATATATATATATGAATAAATGATACATGCACAGCCTCTTTGTGTATTATTTGTCAAAAGGATAAAAGACAATAAAGCGCTCGTTTCTGTTCGTGGTCCAGTGAGTATTCAGCACTTTTGCTTGATGTTTTGTTACCAGATAACAACTCTTACATGAGCTAAACTGACTTCAAACATACTTATAAAAAATAATAATCACAGCCTTTCTTTCGGCTGATGGCCAGATTTTTTTAATTACATTCAGACTGTGTGGTAAATGTTGATTTGGGGTAAAATTGCTATATTTGCTACTTATTTTTTGCAGCGTGCAGCTCTCATCTGCTTTAGTTCATCAAGCTGCTTATTAAGTTTCTATCGACTGTCCACCCCCTCGCTGTCTTTCTTCCTCTCCATTTTCGGGACGCTTTCATCCTTGTGTTCGTCATTTGATTCCACTGCCTTGTTCAAACCTCCCCTTCACCCCCTTTGTCTCGTGCTTCTCGCATCATATCAATCGAGCTTCATTTTGTTGTTTTCTGGAATCTGAATTCTTCTTAAATTCTTCTCGGCAGCATTTGGATGTAGAACAATAACTACTTTCTCTCTTGAAGTCGTACCTGAAGGCGAGCTGCTCAGAATCTGTTCTCTTTCTCTTTCTGGTATGAAATCAGGATGAAAAGTTTCTGCATGTGATGAAGATTTCTTTTTCAGGATTCGAGCGTCCAAAGGCCATGAATGTTTGAACTGTAACACCAGGACTCAATCAAATGTTTGTCGCCTTTCGTCTAGTTTTATTTTCAATTCAGATTTATTTTAAATGCAACGAAGACTCTCCGCATGTTTTATTGTGAACCATCAAAGATCTGTGTTGACATGTTGTTCCCAATAAATCTCTTGACTAAAATGAAAGTGGACAGTTTTCCCGATGCTTCTACAAATGTCTTTGTAACTGTGCAGAGGTTTTATTTCATATTAAAAAGTATTTTTTAGAAAAGAAATAGAGACTTAAGAATAGAATAGAGTTAGAATAGATTTTTTGTGAGAATGTAAAAAAATAAATAAAAGGCTTCTTGGCGAATAGTTATAGAAATCAGCAGCAAATAACATTCTGTTTTGTCAGATATCCTATTTCCACCTCAAATAAAACTAAATAATAACTTATGGATCATGTTTCTTTGATTGATAACTTTGTGGAGGTTTTCCATTAATGCCTCCATTTTCTGTTCTTCAGGATCAAAGAAAAACACGAATGCAATCTTTAAAGTAGTGCTGAAACAATAACTCGTCAATTATTCGACTGACAGACTCGTGAATCATCGTTCAACAAAGTAAAACGCACTGATGTGGAGATTTACTGCTTTCTCATGACTATACACTGTTTTATACTAGATAAAAATGTCTTGCCCCACATTTTTTGCAGTGTTTCTAAACCCCCTAACCCCCCCCCCCCCCACACACACACACACACACACACACACTACACTATCTGATTGAGGCTGGTCGATACTCTTTCCATTTGATTTCCCCTTTTTTTTTTCAGCTGCTCTGATTGATTTCTTTTCAGTCTCTCCTCCTTTAGTTCTTCATTTTTCACTCGTTCTCTCTCTCTCCATCCATCTCGCTCATATCCTGAAGGTTTCTCCCTCTAAATATTATTGCACACTGATCCCCCTCTTTCTTTACAGATGCTTTGTGTGCGAAATGAGGAATTAATCCCTGGCTTGTAGTCTCACATGCAGACTCATTGAGCTTCTCGGAGACTTTATGTTTCTGTTAAATTTAAACTTGATTGAAGGATATTGTAGATATTCAGACACACTAACACTGCAGTTATTTCTTGCTCAGGAAATGATGCGACCATGAATCTCACACGCTTTCTAACCTGTCTGTCTCTGTCTGACAGGGCGGGGCACCCCAGCACACCCTCTGTGGTGGGTCAGGAGGGCGAGGAAAACCCGGCCACGCTGGCCGAGAGCTGCTTCAGAGAGCTGCTGGGCAGGGCAGCCTACGGCAACATGAACAACGCAGTCCGACCCGTGTTGGTGTGAGTACCGCAACGATTGTTTTTGCTTAAATGTATCTAGAAGTGACAAAATGTGACTCTTGATGTAACGACATGACAGCAGATTTGATATCAAATTGGTTATCGGATTGTTTTTAGCCCGTTTTTTCGTACCGTTACGGTCCAGGTGCCCCGAGCGGCCGTGCAGCAGCAACGGACCATCAGGGGGAAAGCAAGAAATATACACAAATCTAATACATTGTGATTTATTCCCATGCATTCCGCTCAGATTCATCTCTGGCAGCAGAAGCCTCCATCTCTGGCACAGTCCCGCTCTGAGCTCAGCAAAACTCTGTTTAAAAAAAACAAGGAAATAACAAACAATGCTGCTCCAATTACCGACCAAATATACCGATAAAATTAAACATATAAAATATTAAATAAAGAAACATACATATACAGTTCCTCCTCGTTCTGTCTGGTTGCTCACCGCTCTCTTTGTTGGCGAGGTTGATCTTTACTTCTCTTTACAGCAGAAGAAATCATTTTATCAGTTTTGCCAGCTGCTGCTTCGATCGGGTTTCTTTGGAGCGCTCTTATTCTTTGTTCGATGTCCGTGGCAGAATCAGAATCAGAAAACCTTTATTCGTCCCACAGCGGGGAAATGTACAGCGCTACAACAGCAAAGGGACTGTTCAGATAAAAGGGTAATATAAGATAAGTACAAAATATAAGTACAAAAAACAACAAGCGCGGTAAGTAAGTCGCAGTTTAACATGTGAGAGTAATACTCTAGCAGCCAGTAATGACAATAATACATAGTAAAAAGAGAGATATTGCACATACGTGTTGCACGTGATTGTATTGCACAGTAATAAATAGTAACGGGACACAAAGTGTCTGTCTGCTTCTAACCTTGTGAGTTATTTTCCTGTGGTTGGCTGGGACAGTGTTCACACTTAAAGGAGCAAGATGACAATTTCAGGCATCTTTGTCGAAACGAAGGAAAACAAAGCAGGGTTACATTGAAACTACTGCAAACATGGTTGACGTCAAATACAAAGATTTACCTTTTTCTTTGTGCCGCGTTCAGATTCAGCAGCAGCTTGATTACATGTTGGAGTCATGACACAGACAGTAGGAGAGGTGACAGGACCGCAAATAAACCTATTAAACACACACACACGCACGCACACACACACACACACACACACCTTCCTGAGTGCACACAGTGGATATTAAATGAGCTCTCATCGCCCGGGCGGATGAACACGGTCCACCCTTGCCACCCAGTGACCGTCTCTTTAAATATCCTCGTTGCTGCTCCTATTGGCCTCTCTGGCCCGCCACTCGCTACGCCTCCCATGAATTGGACAATTACCGAGTGAACGCTCCAGCCCCGCTGAGATTTCCTCTGTCACAGTCTGTTTCTGCTCCGCCGAGCTGCTCTGAGTGCAGGCTTCACTTTGGTCCTTTTATCCTATTATTCAGTATTTTTAGCCTCTCTTGCAGTGTGGCTCCGGGGACGCTGACGTCCCCCGGTTAGTTAATATGCTGGTCCAACAATTTGGACAAGTATCACATGGGTTGCTAGTAAATTATGTGAAGATGTTCACGTTCTTTACAGGATGTGTCCTAATGACATTAGCGACCCTCTGAATTTTAAACCAGCGGCAAAAATCCACTTGTCCAACATCCTTTTACCCAAAGATGTACTTTGAGATTTCTGCTAACATAAGCCTGCACACTAAAATGCTAACAGTTAATATGTCACCTTCATCTTTATCCATGGAAGGATCAATGTCAATCACTTTGAGTATGTTTGTACAGTTGGATACTCTAAGATGCTCTAATAATATGAGCCCTGATGTCTGCCGTTCTGGCATCTCTGCTCTTTATGTTGCTGCTACAGTTATTATTAGAGAAGAACAAATGCCCCTTAATATTAATTATTAATGTTTTTTTTTAAAGATATGTAAGTGGTAAACTATCATTCCACTCCTGAATATCAGTACCAGCAGTAATGGTTGTAGAAATAAGAGCAGTGATATTCAGTGCCACAGGGTCACATCATACATTTAATGTTGAACTATAGTCCTGAACACGCACACACACACACACACACACACACACACACACACCTAAACTGATATCATAGTCCTTGGTCATTACTATTCGCAATTATTGTTGAATTGCGGCTAAATGAATAGTGAGCATCCTTTTTTGCTGAAGGTATAATTACAATAGAACAATATGAACAATAGATCCATTCCTTTAATCACCTTTAATTGGCTATAAATCTAAATAATTAACAGCCAGTGTTCAGGCAAACAGAAATGAAAGGTAATGACGAAAGTAAAATTATGAGTTTTAACCGTTGAGGACTAAATGCATCATGTTTTAGTAATTTGTCAGTAGCATAACCTGCTTTATCGTCTTTCGTACTCTAAATGGGACCCTATTTTACTAAATAAACACCATGCTGTATTACAGAAGACTTGAAACTCATTGGGAAAATCTTATTTTCTTCATAGACTTCTATACAATCAGACCTCTTTTTGCAAGAAGATTGGATGGGTTGTAATGAAATTATGCACAAACATTCAAGGTCCCCAGATGATGAATCCTAATGACTTTGGTGATCCCTGAATTGCCATCTAGCACCACCAGGAGGCTGACATGTGTGGTGTAGAGTGAAATATCTCAACGCCTCAACCTTAAGCCAAAAATAATAAATAAATGTTAAGTAACACTTACAATAAGCATCCATGAAACTAAAGGTACTGTAAATAAATTCCATTGGACATTTCAGGCTCTTGGCTGATACTCAGTATTTATATTGAGTGCAGCAGTAGAGTAAGCTTCAGTTCCTGTATCACTTAAACATTACAAACAATCAATAGAAAGGCGCCTGAAGGTCTGAGCCATAATGGCCCGACAATTTACCCAATGTCTGTCGCAACAGAGTGATATAAAGTACAGAGAGAGGAAAGAAGGACATTAAAGCAATAAGACACGTAGAGAAAGGTGGAAGGCTTGTGTTTTTCTATAAATACAGTCGTTGGCTGTGTCCAATTGGGAGAAAACGGAGTGATGTCTCTCAAGTCTGCTGCTCTTTATGTTCAGCTTTGTTCCACCCATTTTTGGGAAGTTTAAGAAGTCTTGACAGTGCAGTGCGTGTGCGTGTGCGTGTGATCGGTATGATTCTCCATTCTGGTTGAAAGTGGCCTTGTTGTCAGACTGATGCAGCAGTCGTCTATCACTCAAATTGAATTATTTTATGGTGTTTCTGTTTTAATTGATGGTAATTTAGAGTTGCAGTCCTGCTGTCTGTGATTGCTGTCGCTAATTAGTTCTCCAGAGAACCTTCCCAGAAACCAAAGACACATCGATTGATTGGATTTCATCCGCTGATTGTGAGAAAATGTTGAAAATCTGATTGATGTAAAAAAAAAAGAAAAAAAAGTGTGCAATTGAACAGCCATAGAGTTGAAATCTAAAGCTCCCAGTAACCGTATACAAGGACACTTGTATATATGTAATATGAGCTTTCTGAATGTTTTAGCCTTCCCGTGATTCACCAGCAGCGTTTTTACTGTCACCTTTTTCTTGAGTCAGAGTGACGAGTTGTAAATAAGTTGAGCTCTAGAACTGCTGCTTGCTAATTCAATCAGGGAGAGAGTCTCTTACTGCGCCATTAACAATTAATTGCATACTATTACTGTGACTCTTTGACATCTGTCTTCAAGAACTGAGCTGCATTAAATAATTATTCTATCCCTTCACTTTCCCTCTAATTTGTTTCAGTGCTTCCCTTTTTGCCTCAGAATATTATTATTTTTGTTTAAAGCTCAGCGTCTTCTCTTCACTTCCTGAAAACGCAGTTTGAGCTGACCTCACATTTCCATGACTCTCAGTGGCGCTTTCTTCGACTTTTCCACAGCCTTAGATCAAAATGTAACGACAACAGGAGATACGTTTGCATGCATGGATAACATGTGTCGTACAGAATATTTTTTCAGGCACACAATTGGATTAACTACTATCTTGCGTATAGAGCTCGCCTTTTAAATATTTCACATTTTCTTCATCCAGAAGCTGTTTCTTTCTTCACCTTCACCTTTTCAAATACGCTTATTCTCTTTCTTTCTGAGAGTGAGATGATATCAATATCACTCTCTCATTGTTCACACATCCAGGCTAGCTGTTTCCCCCTGTCTAATGCTAAGCTAGGCTAACAACAGCCTGACTCCAGCTCTGTACGTAACACACAGAGTGTTGTCCATCCCTCTCATTTCACTCTTGAAAGGAAAGCAAATCAGCGTGTTTTTGTCAAAAAGTTAAACTGTTCCTTTAAGAGTCTGGACGTTGCTTTGTTCACTATTCTGTACGTCCGCCTCTCTAATTTTCGCGAACACGATCTCTCACGAACGCCTTGAGAGATTTTGTTTTCTAGTTTGGAACGAACGTCCGCTCGGACTCCAGAAATAACTGATTAGAATTTGGTGGTCAAAAGTCAAGGTCACTGTGACCATGACAAAATGCGCTTTTGGACATAATTTGGACCCTAAGAATTAAAATGCTGATTGTAACAATTCACACAAATGTCGATGAAGTGATGACATTTTTTGCACAGACGTGGATGTAAACGGAAACTTTCCTGGTTGGTCGAGGCAAAAATCCACAAAGTTGTTAGTCTTTTACAAAAAGAGAGAAGTCAAAGTCTATATTATATGTCGGACAACTCAAAGACGCCCATTCACTCAGCCCTCAGGTGCTCCACACTGGATGTGGACAACATTAGCCATAGATTACATGGACTAACATAGATCAGTAGACATAGATCTGCTTGTCTGTAGTCTCCTGGGTTTATGTGGCTGACAACATTTACGTCATGCTAAGTTTTCCACCTCTTCACTTGCAAGAATGTTGTACAATCATCCTAAAAAGCACATTTGGATAGCAGAACATTTTAAACGGGCTTATCAAGGCATATAGGCTGTATAACACTGTGTCCCCAGTCATTTATGGTATCGTATGTATTGTGTTGAAGGTGGATCTCCTCTTCCTCTCCTTTGTCTATTGCTGTCTGTCAGACTCTCCTCTCTTTCTTTGCACCCAGGGTTTATTAAAGTGTCTCTGTGTGAATCACTCTGTCCCCGTCTGTCTCGGACGAAAAGCACTTTACCAGCGTAACAATCCCCAGGGAGGGGGAACGTTTTACATGATCGACTTCCATCTTTATTTTCAGTCTGCTTCAGAGAGCTGCACCTCGGAGAAGCTGTGCAACTTAACACATCTTCATTTGTACTGTTGCATACTTCAGGATTTGTGAAACCAACAGCTAAGGATGGTGAGGTGATATCACTGGATTGATTTAGTGTTAACTGCTGCGTCTGCATCAATGCCGACGTCGGCGTCGTGATACTGACCGACAACGCACCTTTTGGCGTCTGTATTAGACACATCAGGCTTTCAACTACCTCCAATGTAAACCTATCAAGGTCATTGTTAGACGCTCAGAGCTAAGTCTGCTACAGGCGGGAGAGGGGAGGGGGGAGGCGTGGATGGGTCAAACAAACAGGACAGGACAGGTGTGTGTGTTTAGGCAACATATCTCCAATGTCACCTCCAGCTTTGTCACCTGATGGAGGGGGATTCTGAAAAGTGACACCAGGTTTTTTTTCATGACTCGAAGGTCATGTTTTATTCAGCTCATTTAATTTCCCATGGTATGCTTCTGAATATTTTAATAAATATGTCTTTTTCTAGTGAATACACACTTCCCTGCGGCAGTCGGTTTGTTACTCACTGCAGTCATTGTCTTTTATGGAGTTCTTAACCACCAGGAGAAAAGGAACTCAAATAATGGCATATTCTCAATAAACAAAACATAAATAAATGCCACAATATCAGTACTGCTCCATCACAAGACTCTGACCTGTTGTTGTATTTCTGAACTGGGCTGCAGCTCGTTTGTACAGGGCAGGCCTACAGGCCGAGTAAAATGTGCACATGAAGACACATTGTAGCAGGGCTCAAGCACTTTGACAATACGCTTTAATCGCTATCGTCTATGATCGCGTGTGGTCGCATATACACAGCGATAAACACCACAGCCCTAATACATATCTACTTAAAGACTTTCAGGTGTCGCTTTTTCTGCAAACGTACTCTATAGGATTTTTACAAACCCCGTACGGCCTACCACACTGAAAACAGTGAATACATAAGTGACTAGTGAGGCTTTATGCAGGTGAAGCTGATGGTATGAGAGCAACAGAACAGGCCTGAATACATTCATCACTGCAGTCCAGTCTCACTCATTTTCCTCCATTAAACAGCCACTTTGCTTCTCATCTGTCTGTCTGTGTATGAAACAAGTTCTCTTCCTGCAGTGCTCCTGCAGGGAGGAGTAGGAGGAAGGGGAAGCGTCTTCAGACTATAAATAGCAGGGATTGGGGTTAACAGGGGGAGGAGGGTTTTGGGGGTTTGGATTGACGTCATGTTGGTTCTCATACAACCAGCTTCCAATCCTCTGTATCTCTGTCCTCCGCTTTCTCCTTTCTTTCCCCTTGTTCCCGTATTTCTCTTCTTCTACTTTCTTTTTTCTTCTCATTATTTGAAGGATATCTTTCTTTCCTCTGCTTTTCTTTCACCAGCGCTAGTTTTGTTCATGACGGTCCTGACAGAATGTGTGAAATGGCTGCAAATTTCAGTCCGTATCATCATGCATGGATTATTGAACAATGCTAAGCAATTTGTGGGTCTTGTTCTTATGTAGGAGGGGTGGAGAGCCTTTAACATGTCTGAGCCAAGCGGCAACCTCTGGTTCTGATAAGTAAAGCCATAAATACCAGTATTTTAAGTTTTGACGCTTTACTTATTTCTGTGTATTGTGGCAAATCAGGGTCGTAAATATCAAAATGTTACCTTTTTTTGATACCTGTGATATATAAAAGATACAGTCAACTAGCTGCTGAGTGTTGTGAAGCCCCGTCAATTAAAACACAAAGATCAATCCACCCATCAGTTAAATGGAGACGTCTCTGGGTGAGAAACAACCCTGAAGAAATGTGGAGGAAGTGGTGGCCACATGTCCAGGGGCAGAGTGTTGGAAGAGAAAACCTTTGGGAAGAGACTGACGTCGGGTCAATGTCAGTCTCTTGTCAGAGGTCCAGGTTAAGTTGCAGACGTGAATGAAGTGTTACTAGTGATGCGGATGAAAGGCGTCTAAAAGCTCCTCAAGGTCAAAGAGCAGGAAGATCAGATGGATGTTGGAAGAATTCCTGAGAGGTTTTATACAAACGAAGAAAAGCAATAATGTTCACGTCCTGGAAGAATGGATTGAAAACATTGGTCATGCTGTATGTAGAAGTATTAACCCATTGACCTGCGAGTGTGTCTGTTTGGTTCTCCTTCTCAAAGCTCACTATATATATAAAAAACTCCTCAGAGTCATGCCAAAGTTCTGATAAGGGAGGTGAATTTTGTCAAATGAACCACATTGGCCGACTTTCAGCACAATGTCAAAGGTCTTATTTTTCATAGAGTTCAAGCAGTTTGAGTCATTACAACATTGCTGCAAGGTTAATGACGATAAAGATTGCCTGACATATAAAAAACAAACGTCACAACTCGGGTAGTTTGTCAGTCCTTTGTTGTTTTTTTCTGTTCCGGCTCCGCTGTCAGCAGGATCAGCCATTGTTGTTCGCCGCCACCTCGATGGTCGAGGTTTGCTTAGGTTTAAGCGACTGAAACTATTTGGTTCAGTAAAGATGGAGGTCTTGGTTTAAAGAAAACAACATTGACTGTTGCTTGGAGACGGGATATTCAAATCAGCTTGTTGCTGTGTGAAATTGTTCAACAACTATTGGATGGATTGTCATGGAATTCGGTTCGGGCATCCATGTTGCTCAGAAGATTTGGAGCTTTCTTGAACCAGCAGCTCAATGTTTTCACTCACTAAATCCACCAGATTGATTGACACCAACTTTTTTTACAGACCTTAAGGGTTCCCAGACAATGATCATTCGTGGCACAGTGGCACATTCACATTTTCAAGTTCAATGGCCCGGACAATTATTGGATGGATTGTCATGAAATTTGGTAGAGATATTCATGCCCCCCAGATCACGAACTGTATTAACCTCTGTGATCCTTTGACTTCTCATCCAGTGAAATTTCACTTTATCAAAAAGAACCACTTTCCTATCAGCCTCGGCACTCCGTGTTTAGTTTTAATTAGCAAGTGTTGCGTCGTTAACCCCCTAAAGTATGCTGGTGAACACGGTAAACATTATACCTGTTAGCATGCTGACATTAGTGTTTAGCTCAAAGCTCTGCTGTGCCGGAGTGCAGCCTCGCAGAGCCTCTATCATGGCTGCAGCCTCTTGGTTTTGTTTGAGCTCATTTCCCATCCCATGTTTTTTTGAAGCTCCTCTTGGCTGCAAACATTTGGGTGAATAAGTCAACCTCCTGCGTGCGCGTGCAGACATAAATAGCAGATGTATGTAATAGGTGAGTTTACCTTGAGGCCGCAGGTCGGCTCCCCCAGAGATGAGTAAATCTGTCGCGCTCCATCTGCCGCTCACACCCATCTGCATGTCTTCAGCACCCACTGGATGTTTTATGAAACATTTTGACCTTGTGTACATCTCAAATCTGTGGCTTCAGCCCTTTCAGTGGTGGGATGTCTCGGGTTTTCTCTTCTTGTTTTCCTGCATTTCAATTTTTTTTTCGCTTTTTATATATCTTCTCCTCCTCTGCATTATCTGATTCTATCTGTCCCTCTCGATCTCAGTCGGCTGTCAGCTCTGTAAACAGCTTAACAGCTTGGCCACATGATTACAGCTTAAAGGATATTGATGATAATTTTACTCAATATCAAATCTAATGTCGTTATGGAACAAAGATTCGTTTGGAATTAAACCTCAAACTACTTTTTTTAAACGGTTCCTATTTCAGCAAATACAACTAGTGGTGAACAAACTACTATGACTAGAGCCAGACCAATCAGTGGTCCGGGCTGATATATATTGACTAATGTTGGCTTATTGTGGATATATTGATGGTATTTGTAGGGACAAGAAATGGCAGTTTTGACAGGTTTTTTTGCAAAATTGTAAAATGTCTCTTTACCAAGATATGTCGCAGTTAAATTAATTTATGACATTATGTAAAACAAATAATTATCAGATAAGATAGCAATGTTCTCAAAAACCCACTATTGCTCATGGTATAGTTTTGACTGTTTATTTGCTATCGGATCTTTGAGGTTCGATGACATTCTCTGTATTTGCAGTTCTAAACATGACGCTGCCCTCAGTCGGCTCTTTGAATTACATTTGGTTAGTTCGGATTCACCAAAAAACACTCGATAACACAAACCAGCAACTCTCGTGTTCATTGTCTAAAATCACTGTTTCTTTTCTATGGATTGTGGTGGCTTTGGCCCGTCTCCCGGCGAGGTAAAGCGGTAAAAATCTCCTTAATATAGAGTACACTTAAACAAATTTTTTTAGTTTTGGTTGGCCTCACTCTTAGGTGTTTAAAATCTGTGTTGCTGCCTCCCCGTCCTCAGCAGTGCATTGTTCAGCTTCCTGCTGGTCCCCCTGTCTGTTCCTCCAAACTGGAGGCGTGCCGACCGCCATCCACTGTACGTAACACACTGATTATTGATAAGTACCTCACACAACCCCACTTCAAACAAACCCAAATTATCCCTTCAAGCACAAAAAAACAACAACATCGACTGTTGGTTGGAAACAGGACTCAAACCGTGGACTTTGTTTATCCATCCATCCATCTCCACTGACTTCTTGTGAGGTTTTATTAGGTGAGAATATTAATGATGTTCTTTATTCTTCTTCTGTCTTCAGTCACCTGGACAACCACCACCTGTGGGACCCCAACGAGTTTGCTGTTTCCTGCTTCAGAATCATCATGTACTCCATCCAGGTACACCAACAGCTGAATTAAATACATTTCAAGTATGTTTCTTTGTCTTAAGTTTTAAAGTACTGCCTCCAGGTAACTTTTCACATTGGAGTACTAGGTGTATCGTTATCCCAGCCCTCATCTTTCTCTTAGATCTCACTCCAGCACCTGTCAGTCATCTTGACGAGCTGTCATCCAGCCTTAGGCTTGAAGTCAGCAGTGTCCCTGAAGCCTCCACAGGCAGATGGAGAACACGCTGCTCGCTGTGTTCCTCAGATTCACTCTCTCCTTTTTGTATTCCTGCTCAACTCCATTGTTACTGTTACTGATTTGGTTTGTAGTGTTAGTCCCGCCTCTTTCATTGTGGTAACTAACCCCAAACATGGCTCTTACTTGTCGTTTACCAAGCTTGTTGTGGGGGGTTGGTACGTGTCTTGACAATAGTTCTATCTCAGGAAGTGTTTTATGCCACCAAACATGCCAACATCACTGAAAAGTAAGTTTCATACTTTTGACACATTTTAAAGCTCTACCAAAAAATTGTTTTATCCCAAATTCTCTCATCAGATATCATTGTTACCATAAAGATGTCTGATCTTAAGGGAAATTGAAACTACAAATGAGCTTTTAAAAGGAAAATATACGATGAAAAAAAACAAAAAAAAAAACACTCTACTGTCTCGTTACGAATTTGTCTTTTATTTAATGTGGAAACACATGGTCTTCTTCAGGTAAACTTTCTGTGCAGATAATTGTTACCCAGCACCTGCAAATAATGTATTACTATGTGTGCATCTCCTGGAAATGATATTTGAATAGTCAGTCAGTAGATATTCAAAATGTTTTCCTTGAATGCTCTGATAAATCATCTTCCGAATCAGCTTCTCTCTATGAGCAATGTGCCGAACATGTCTGCCTAAGGTTGAACATTTCTGAGCTCTTCTTACTGGTTTGAAATGGACGGGGCTCAGATGGAATAAAATACATGTCACAAGCTTCTGAGCACCAATCAGCAATCAGCAGGTCTGAACAGGGCCTAGATTAGATCGTTGCATATTTAGTAATGAATATTTAATGTTAGAAAGAAATACTTACAATGTGGACTTTAATAATCCTGTATTATTCAAGATCACAAAATACCTAAATTATGAACTGACTGAGCAACACACACACACACACACACACACACACACACACACACACAAAGCTGCAGCTCCTGTATAGGCAGACCTATTACTGCTGTCAAATACATTTTCTAACATCCATCTACACTCTGTCTCACTCACACTCACAAATAGCCCGGACCTCCATCCAGCTGCTGCTGCCACAGAGAAAGCACAAAATGTGTTGATGCCACTGTGTGCATGCGTCCCTCTGATGTGTCCAGTGGGGTTTGGTCTGTCTGCCAGGAGACGGCAACGGGCGTCCGTTTGATCTTTAGTGACGAAGAACAAACGCACCTCGGATTTGTCCTGAAGAGGCACAGTGAAACATTCTGCTGTCAGGAGGAAACAACGGCGTTTGGACCATTTTAAAAGAAAAAGCAATCCCAAGGCCGCTGCTGATGACAGTTTTTACATTTGGAGGTCTAGCTGAGGCCCTGCAGCTCCAGGGACATTTTCAGTGATCTAAAACACTGTAAAGGGTTGATTTCTCAAGCAGTCGCAAAGGGACAAAGGAGGAGACACAAAAAGTGATTTCCACAGACCAGGATGCATCGCAGTCATGTTACTTTTTAATTGCACTTTAAAAATAAAAATAAAATGTTTTGCCTAATAGTAACCTTTTCCCACATTTTTTGTGATTCTCCTAAACTACAGGTTTATTGGAAAAGGGAAAAAAGGAAATATGTGAAATACTGAATTTAGACAAACCATTTGAATCACATCAGGTGATTCTAGGCAATGGTGGGTTGAGGGGAAAACTAATTATACTTGCTTAGACCTATTGTGTTAATAGCTCATCACATTATGACCTGGCTAAAGCCTCACTCACCTATCTTGGACAAATGGCTCCAAAGACTTAAGGCCATGAACTCTTATGGAAAACTGAATGAAAAACTATTTAGAAAGATTGTCTTTAAACCATACTGTAAAAATGTAATTGGATAAATTGGGGTGTATGTGAAACTAGTATAAGTCTTTTTATTATTACTTGTTTTTTCTTATACCAATATTATTTGTGTATGTTGAGTTGTGTGAGATTTCTGGTCAAGGAACTTATTTTAATTAACGTTAAAAAAAAAAAAAGAAATACACGTTTTTACCCAGTCGCATAAGAGGACTTTGAAAGACTTTGCCTGTTTAAAGTCCATTGACAAAGGTTGACTAAATAAAGTGAGTGGAGCTGACGGGAGTTCTGGTTCATTAAAATGAACCAGTTTAAATATTTGCATATAATTAACATAACATTTACTTTCTGATTTGGAGGAGCTGACAATGTGGGCAATCATATTTGACCTCTAATCAAACATGATTAGTGTGGACTCGTTTTAAGTCCCCTTTGTCTCTGTCTTTGTCATCGTTCAGGCTCAGCACTCCCACCACGTCATTCAGCAGGTTCTGAATCACCTGGACACGAACAACAAGAACACGCCGCGGGTCAGAGCCGGCATCGTCCAGGTCCTCCTGGAGACGGTGGCCATCGCAGCCAAAGGTTCAGTGGGTGAGTTAAAGAACCGTACTGGTTCCGACTGCTGGACCAGTTACTCAGGTAGTGGTGGAGGGAATAACAAAATATCTTCTCTCACTTTTTTCATGTTTTTTTCCTTAGATAATTTTTTGGCCATTTTATGCCTGTATTTGAAAGTGATGATGGAGAGAGACAGGAAATGCAGGGAAAAGAGTAGTTGAATGACATGCAGCAAACGTTCAGCCAGCCTGGAATCGAACCGGCAATTTCTGCTCACAGCATTTGTGCCCATATGGTTCTGGCCCTTACCACTCTGCTAACGGTTCGCCCATCTGTCAAATGTTTTGTCCAAAATGGTCAATCTAGTTGATCCGTCGACTGAAAATGAATGTCCAACAATTTTGGTGTTTAAGGTGAAATTTGTCTACTTTTATTAAGCACAACAGAATATCTACTTTTTAAGATATAAAAATATTTAAAAAGTCTTTTGACTTTGGTCCCAACTTTGAGCAATGTAGATGTCACAGGTCCCAGGTTTGTTACCTAAATGGCCCACTTGGATCCTAGGTCCCCAACCTCCCCCATTCTTCACCCACCTTGTACCGCTCACCCTGTGCAAGTCTTGTAAATAAGAGCCCTTCTCCAGGAGTCTGGTACCAGACCAAGTGCTACGTGTAGAAGTGAGCCAAACTATATCACGTTGGTACTGCTCCACTTCTCTTTGCTGGTTCCTTCCCTGCTAGAGAGGTGGCATTCCACGTCCCTAGAACCAGTCTGTGATGCCGGTGGTCAGAACGCCTAGGTCCCCGCCTTTGCCTGCCACCAAGCTGACATTGCACCCGACCGACCCAATGCCTGTCCCTGTGATTGGTGGACCCACAGTAGTTCTCCATGTAGTTCTTTCAGGCGCTCCTTGTAGTTCTTTCAGGCTGTGCCCAAACGAGCCACATGGGTAAAGGGCCGGCCACCAGAGTCTCACCGGTGAGCTTCCCTCCCAGTAGCTGTAGCTCCAGGGGGGGGAAAGCCTGGTTTCTCTGTTGCAGCGAGTTGTGGGGTGACTCATGTGGAGTCTGTGATCCGGAGTCTGACCCCTCAACTGGGACAAAGATCCCCTGAAAGACCCAACCATGAACTATTGCGCCAAAACAAAGCTCCCAGGGCTCCACAAACCCCTCCACCATGATAAAGTGCTGATGCTCAGAGTAGATTAGTAATAAATTAACAAAAAGCTATCACTGAAAATGATATATATATATATTTTTTAAATGGGTTGCGTAATTTAAATTCAGTGTTAAATAAAGGTGATACCTTCCACTTGGGTTATTGTTTTTATTTATTAAAAGATATTTGAGGAAAAAATTTAACAACTTCATGAATTTAGATTATGCTCTTTCTTTCTTTCTTTAATTCCTCCAAACTGTGTTTTACTGCCTCTCATTGGAACAAATAAACCACCTTCCTTCTGGATAGGAATGATTCAAGAGTCCAAAAGAAGTGATGTGTTCAGCTTTGAAAGTGAAATCACGATGCCTCCCAATCTGTGGCTCGGTACAGTATGACTGTGTGGTTCGATCTAAAGTGAATGTATAGAGCAGTTCCCACAGACTTTCACCTGCACACCTGGCATTAATGAGCATCCTGGGTAATTATCGTGTGTCCGCATTTATTAACATACAGCACAAACTCAAAAGTGTAACAATACAATGCTACAATACACTTCCTTTGCTACAAAATGTACAAATAATCCAAATAATATCTTGTATATATACTATTTTCATATAGTATTTTTGAGTTCATGGTTAGCTTGATCTTTATTCTAACCAGGATCTCAAGATCTTGCTCTCTTTTTCAAGAGTCCTGGCCAATATTGCAGAATCGGAGTGTTTTAGAAAGATTTTTTTAGATTTAGAACTAAATGAATAATCATGTGACAGGACGTGATGTCCAGGCGATCCTGATTTGTTTTCCAGCTCCATCAGATTGGGACACAGTGTTGATGCGAGATGCATGTTAATGCCAGACGAACAAACATCCGTTTATAGCAACAGTTCTTAATTTATCAATATAAACAAACACTGAGTGAGCAGAAACACAGAAACGCTTGTGTGACGTATCACTATCCAATACAACAGCCTTGAAACAACTAAAAGGGTCAGTTTACCCCCAAAAAAACACAAATCAATTTTAATTTGGTTGAACTGACCCTTTTAATTTTTTTTGTTTTTTTTGTGTTGAGGCTCTTGTGTTTAACTACAATATATTGAAAGGTGTTTCTACACACACAAAGAAGCAAAAGTATTAGAAACAGTTTAAAAAAACTGTACAAGAGTACTACACACCAAGTACAGGTGTTTAACTTTTTCCTCATCTGGTAATTTGTGTTATTACAACACTGACAAATCCACGTGGGGACGTTTGTGATTCAGCTCGAGTTGTGCTTTTGTGGCTGGGTGTTGGTGCTGCTGTATCCTGACCCATGTGATGTTTCCTCACTAGATCCTGTGTTAGAGGAACTTTGGGAAATCCTTTGTTGTACGATGTTACAGATGAGAATATGGAAATCAGTTTTCATCTGTGTGTCCAGTAGAGATGTGCCCTGGATGTGTGTAGCCTAGTTTAGCACAAAGACTAGTATTTATTGAACAGGCATAGAAAAAGTTTATTTATTAGTTTTTTTACCAAAACATAAAAATTTGCTGTTGTATTGTAATATTTATGTTAGACAGCACAGGTGACGTATGTGTAACTCGTGTTGCATTGTAAGTTGACTAACGTCTTGTGTTTATTTTATAATAGAGCTTCTTCTTAGTTCATTTTTGGATAATTAGTTAGGCAAAAAAATGTCCAATCGTTGAAAAACATGACAAACATTTTTCTAAAGAGTCTGTTTAGTTTAACGTGCCAAAGGCGGGAAGGGTGAGTGAGTCAGCACCGACTTTGTCATAATCTGAGGTGTTGCTTTTTGTGACACAGTGAATCAGGACAACTGGACCCGAGCAGACGTGAACAACAGCACCGACGCTAATCTGTCACTGAGGACTGCATACTTCTGCCGTTTATGTTCATATTCAACGCACATAGTTCTTACTCAGTGACGCTCGGTCTGACTTTTAATAAGGCATAATGTTTCTAATATGTGCAGCCAAACACTATTACAGACTGTGTGGAATGAGAGGATTTAAACTGTAAAGCGACTTCGGTCGAAATGAAAGAGGAGGATCCGATGTTAAGGGGTTAAATTAGACAAAAACATTTAAAAATTGTGCTTTCATATAAAATTATTTTTCTTTTTGCCAGTTTAATTCTCATTGCCGTGTCAGTCAGTGTGATGCAGAACGTGAGTTGTTAGTTTCCCTGTACTGGTAGCAAGATCCCCCGCAGCGCACAACAACACAAGTCTTTAACTTTAATGTATCTTGTGTGTGTGTGTGTGTGTGTGTGTGTGTGTGTGTGTGTGTGTGTGTGTGTGTGTGTGTCAGGCCCCACAGTGCTGGAGGTGTTCAACACTCTGCTCAAACACCTGAGGATGAGCGTGGACTTTGAGCTTGGCGAGAGCTTGAGGAGGAACTCGAGCACCAGCGTCTCATCCAGCCGCAGCAAAGAGAGCGAGGAGAGGATCGTCCAGAACGCCATCATCCAGACGATTGGTACTGCAGCCTTTTTTTTTTTTTTTTTTTCTTTATTAAGGCTTGGATGTGAAAAAATATTTCATGAAATATTTTCATGTAAAAAGCTTGGATGTGAAAAAAACCCTTTATTTTCATAAGTAAGTTGCGGCTCTGTTCGCTTGGACATAAACTCAGTAATAAATGTAGTCTACGTTTCATATGATGTGTAAAATCTATCAGCATTTACCGTTTAATAATAATATATGAATGAAGTGCATGTAGAATAGTTGTATTTGTATTTGTATTGTTGATTTAATGTGTGAACGAGCGATGTAGTGAAGGTCACATAAAGCTCAATATTAGCCTGTAATGTGTAATATACTGTTGAGTGGTAAGCAGGCCTGTTGTTTTTGGATATTTGGGGAGTTAGGTGGTCCAGGAGGGTTTTTTTATTGGTTAAGTGGTGCTTAGTCTGAAAAGGTTTGAGAACCCCTGGTCTAAACTAAGAGTCATCGCTTGACGTAATCACAAACAAAACCCACACCTTTTTTGATCTGTGCTCAAATGCTTCTCAGGTGAAGCGCAGGCGTTTTGTGAAGTAGTACAGAAGACATTAGAATGGAAGAGCGAACGCTTGTTAAGTCTTTGTGTGCGAGTGCTGACTCATCGTCTCTCGTGTCCTCCTGCCAGGCTTTTTCGGTGGAAACCTGCCAGACTACCAGCGAGCTGAAGTCATGATGTTCATCATGGGCAAAGTGCCAGTGTACGGGACCCCCTGCCACACCTTGGACACCGTCAAGATTGGGTGAGTCACACATCTATTCTCCAAGAACCCCCGGGGTTCCCACACACTGCTGCAGCAGCAGCCAGCTTCACAGCTCCCAAAAGCCCATTCGCCAGAATCTAGAGACAGATTGACCAGAACACCGTCCTTTCTTTCCCACAATCAACACACAGAATACGTAGCTGTTTTTAGGGTTTGTGAGAAAAAAATGGCCCAGGTTTTACTGCACATGAAATGAAAGCACTCACATCTGTTTTAAATCACTAATCCGCAACCAGAGGGGAAACAGTATATTTTATACTTAAAAGTGTCCTGTTTGTGCATAAATTAGTCGTCATGCGGCATGAGACAGCAGCCAAAGACTCGCCTGCATTTTAATATAATATAAACAGCACAATCTTGGCTAGAATTAGAGAAAACTCAGAAATGTATTTTGTGCAAGTTAACAGTTCTAATGTCATAAATCCTAAAACAAATTATCTATATATATATATATATATATATATATACAACCTTTGTGCCCACAAGTGTTATTGGGGGAAATGTGGGCTCCACATGCTCTACATTGAACTTTGTATATGTTTACAGCCTCTCTGGTTCTCTCCCCTCTGCTCTGTGTGAACAGTCTGCAGTTAAGTCCAAGTTTCACTGAATTATTGGTCATGTGACTGCGTGTCTCGGACGACTCATTCGTGGCCTCCCAGTTGTGCTGGGGAGCGCAGAATTAAAAAAAAATTTACAGGATCTGGTAAATTCAAACGGTAAAATATTTGGCAATTTTTTAAATGAGACTTGTAGATGATTTTAATGAAATATTACCATTTTAGGCTTAGATTTGGTTATTTCTCCTGCCGGAAGTGTTCATCACACATGATGTGTTCAAGGACCTCCAGAAATGTGAAAATCTGCAGATAATTTCTGTTTTCACTGTTTCTGGCTGTGATAAATTGTGTAATTTTGTCGATTTTAAAAAAAAAAACAAAAAAAAAAAACTAAAAAAAAACATGCCTTTTAAACCCGCTTGCGGGTTGTGGGGTTCAGAGGGTTAAAAAGTTGACGAATGTCAACATCAAATGTTGCCCGCAGACATTTTCTTGTTCTTCTGCATCCTCAGCTGTCAAACCAAATATTGAAAATTAAAGATGAAAATCAAATTTCTTTCACATTAAAAATACTGATATCACCAAACTGGAGTTCCACACTGGATGATAGCATGATGACAACTTCCAAAAGCTACCAATTAGACTTTAGAGTTTAGGTTATTAGGTTATTTTCTTGCGTTTATGCTTCCAAGACAGAAGCCCCTTGCTCAACCACATTTTAGTTGGATTATTAATCGAGAATAAACAGTTTAAACCTACCCACCCCAACATTTGCAAATCAAGATCTAAAGCAGGTCATGTCGAGACGCATTTTAGTTTTTTTTACTTACTTACTGCAGGATGGGAGAAACAAACAAGTCACATGAAACCGTTTTTTACCTGTAACACTAGACTTGCAGTACATGCAAGAAGCATTGAAATGAAAACACACTCTCACACACACTCGCACTCCTTCTCAAAGTGAATTGCGTCTCGTTCTGTCCTCACTTCACCTCCTGGACAACCTGCAGTGAATCCAGCTCTCAGGTCACAGAGATGACGGCTGCCCCCCGAAAAAGAAAGAAAAACAAGCTAATCCCTCCGGCCTCAGGAGTGCAAGAACGGATAATCCCAAATCAAATGAACACTGTCCTCCTCCTCCTCCTCCTCTTCCTCCTCCTCCTCACAGACTCACTCTCTCTCTTCTCCTTTTCGGGTAATTGCCGGAGGAGAGAGATTTGGCTCTGCAGCTGCTCGGTGTTGCTGAGTGGAGGTCTGATAGTGCTGTGCTCTCTCAACATTTACACTCTCTACATGCAGGAGCTGCTGCTGCAGGGTCTTTACTCTTCCTCCACTCTGAGGTTACGCTCACATACAGATCCGACATCACTGTTTTACTAAGTATTAAATGTTTGCCAGTCAGTTGTTGGACCGCAGCTGATGTGATGGAGGCATCCACTTGATTGGTAGAGGATTTTCTTTCAAATGATGATGATTGTGCAATATATTCCTAAATTCAATCTGAATCAGAATGAAGATTGGGAAGAAATGCTTCATTTATTAAAACACTTTTCAATTTGAACGCTTTCTCAAAGGAGATATTCGCACATCTATGTCACTGCTCAGCTTTACAGTTCATTGTTCATCGTCAAGAGTATTTTCCACAGTTTTTACATTGATCTCAAATGTATGATGCTCTCTGTGTGCACACGTGTGGGACAATGTTTCTCCTGTGGGAGTGTTTCTTAAAAATTGTAGGCAAACTGTACAATCGGCCATATACAAGGAAAGGTATAAATATAAAAACTTGTCGTTGTAGTAACTATCAATAGTTCTGATTAGATTAGGGGATTGTGATTTTTCCTCAAGACCATAAAAGTGTTTTTTTTATTTAATTCAGACCCACCTCACAGTCCCATTCCTTTCCTCCCTTTCATGAAGCAAACGTGTAGAAAAAAATCAATATTGACAACTTTCATTTATCTAATGTATGTTCGTAGCATGTATCTTTTTGATAAAGAAGCACAAGAGTATAAACGCTGTGTCAGAGGTACATTTTGACCCATGGCGGTCAGACAATCTGCTAAAGCTACAGATGAGAACACAAAAAAAAAAAGAAAAAAAAAAGGGATGAACCGAAGAATTCAGATGCCAAAATACAGCGGTTTATAAAAGTACACTTACAGCGATGGATGGTTTGAATTTTTGAAACAAATAAAAAAGAGATGGAAGTTATAGAAGTGTTGGTTCTGACATAATTTCTCTTCCTCTGCTGTCACTCAGGCATCAGGGCACCAAACGGATCCAGACCATGCTGCTCAGCTCTCTCATCATGGTGAGTCGTCCTCTTCGCCCTGAGCCACCAGCCGTCTGATCACATGACATGTTGATTGACGGTCACATGACCCAAGTAGGTGGTGCTGTGAACAGTTCTGAAGAAGAACTCCACGAGCTTCATGAACGAAAGACATGACAGTCCTGCACACACGGTCTAATTGAACTCCAAAATGGCCAATAAGGAGATAGTATGAAAAAACTAAAATTAGCAGTCAAGTATATAATCGTATCATATAACCAGTAAATGATGAAACACCTAAATAAATTATTAAAAGGCTTTATTGGAGCTCATTTTTATTTCATCCTAGACTTTTTCATAGTCAGTTTTTTTTTGTCCTAAGAACATTTTCCCCACTTTCATAAATTCTTAATTATGTATTTGATATTGGCCATTTTACAGTTCTGGCTCTTTTGGATTAACACTTCAACGCTTCCTTCTTTTTCATTATCTTCTCCTGCGAGACCCTCATCTCTCTTGAGACGAGGAGGCACAGGTGGCGCACACGCACGCGCACGCACGCACACACACACACACACACACGCCTCTCATAGACACATCACACACTTGTATTCCTGCAGCAGCCTCATGCACTGCAGTCGCTCATGTCTTCAGATGGATTTATTAGGGCTTGCGTCTGTCCACCCACCCACCTTCGCCACCACCTGGCCTCCTAATACAGCTGGAGGAGGGGTGGAAAGTCAAAAATATTTATAAAGCAATGCGGCTGCAGATGGGTCCGAGCACAGAGTGTGTTCACGTGTGTTCTCTGTGTTGCTTGCGCTGCAGACTGTCAAAACCAAGACGGTTTGAGGAGTGCTCGTCAGGGTGGAGCTCGGTCTCTCATCTTCTGTGAGGTAGAGAGAGGGGGGGAGAGAGAGGTGTAGAGGGAGGGAGAGGGGGAGAAAGAGAGAGGGTGAGGGGGAGAGGGGGGGGGGGGGGGGGAGAGTACAGACGATGAGACACTGCAGGAACTGGAGAAGTAGCAGTTAACATGCACGAGTCTCCTCTAGTTTTTTCTCCTGTTGCACATGTCCTTATTTTAAAAGAAAAAAAAATATATATATATAGTTTGATCTCCGTCATCACAATTTCAAAAGGCCCCTAAAATCTTACTAAGTCCAGCCTGGACCTGGGCGAGTACATGGTATAATCAAGCATGTGTCACCGAGCAACAGAGAAAACAACAGAAAAGACCAAAACTATTCAACAATTAAATAATTTGAGACCAATGCACGTGAGACAATAAATGATAAAAATGTATTAAAATAGAATCAAAAGCTATAATAAACAGTGATACTAGTAAAACAGTATGAGTTTAATAAAAATAGATTTCAAAATCATACATTTTAAATAGAAAAAAAAACAAGTGATTAATAAAATAAAACATTTTTACAACTTAAATATAATAAAATTGGTCAATAATATCATTTAAAATGTATATCTATGAACCATTCTTAATCAAAGGCCTGGCTCAATACATTGTGTTAAATTTGATGACTTTATTAACTGAAAACAATCTTTGATGTTTATAAAAATAGAATATCAAATTTGACAGAAACAAATCACTCTTTGGGAGGTTTCCAGAGCTTTCAGCCACATCTTCTGGCCTTCTTCAGCTGATGTGTATCAGTTATAAAGCACATCCACAAAACCTCAGGAAACCAAAAGAAATAATTAGAATACAAGAAGATCAGTGCGCTGGAGCCAGAGCTCAAATAAACGGCTCTAATAAACTCTGAATCCTGAGTGCAGGATTTCTTCTATTGTACTGTTTTGTTATCAGTAGAAAACCCAGGTAATATATTACCAACATTTCAAATGATATCCAGAAGAGTCTCAGTCTGTCTGCACACATTATATATATTCAAGATTTCAATCCTGGAGAACACAATAAGTGTTTATCAGTGCTGGAGTAAAGATAGGGAGGTTTTCTTTTTCTTTTGGAGGTATTGAGGAGGTCTTAAAAGTAAAATAATAAAAATAAAATGCCGTGTGCAGTCCAGCGAGCCCGTTCTTCTGCAGAGTAGTCACGTTGACATTATAGCTTTATGTAAAAGCTTAAATGTGCTTCATGTAAATCACAGGAACTATTTTTAGAGCAATTAATTTGAAAGCTTCCCATGTTGTTCACGCTGATCATAAATCATCAGTGCAGTCAGGGAGGAGCGGAAAGGTCAACGTTTGGACAGTTTGAGATGCTTGTGAACGTAACCTTTAGCTCTGTTGAACGACCCTCCGTGTGGATTAAACGCATCAGGCTGTGATAAGTCGGCTCATAGCTCTCCCCCCCCCTCTCTCTTCCTCAGGTAACTTCTGGCTTCAAGTCCAAGTCCATGGCAGCTGCGTTGCCTCCGCCCTTCCTGGATCCGCTCTTCTCCATCTCTCTGATGGAGGACAGCGAGCTGCGGCAGCTGGTGCTCGAGATTCTGCACAACATCATCGATCGGCATGACAACCGCGCCAAGCTACGCGGCATCAGGTACAACGCACACATGAACTGCATCACTGTACCCTGCTCATGTGGTTCTACATGCAGTGTACATGATGCACAGAAATCCTGCATTCGAAACCTTAGTAAAATTATGTAAGTATGATCAGCTAAATGTACTTAGAGTACTTAAACTAAAAGTACTGATTGTGCAGTAAAATGTTTTATTATATCTGATGTTCCTGCTGCATTAATGTGTGTGTTACATGTTGCTGCTGCATTAATGTGTGTGTTACGTGTTGCTGCTGCATTAATGTGTGTGTTACGTGTTCCTGCTGCATTAATGTGTGTGTTATATGTTGCTGCATTAATGTGTGTGTTACATGTTCCTGCTGCATTAATGTGTGTGTTATATGTTGCTGCATTAATGTGTGTGTTAAATGTTCCTGCTGCATTAATG
>CALSBV010010931.1:2462664-2472427 GCA_943590825.1 Bovichtus diacanthus | reverse complement strand
ATTAATGTGTGTGTTACATGTTCCTGCTGCATTAATGTGTGTGTTACGTGTTCCTGCTGCATTAATGTGTGTGTGCATCATATTCTATAAGATCATCACATGTTTGTATCTTTGTCTCTGTCCTGTCAGAACCACGTGTCTCTAAAAAGTCAACTTTTCATGAGTTTTCAGCTTTGTGACGATGCATTTTGCAGCTGATCCAAGAGGCTTTTTAAAGACTTTATTTATCTGAAGAAGGAGGAGAATCTTCTCATAAAGGCAGTCTTCATCCTTCACTTTATCACAAACACTCAACATCATCTGGAGATACAGAGTTTAACTGGACAGGAAGGGGATTAAAACTGTCAGATAAATGTAGTGGAGTAAAGCTACAATATATTCCTCCGAGTAGAAATAGAAGGATGGATCAAATTGAAATATGCATGTAGAATACCTCACATTTGTACTTAAGTAAATGTTACACAAATTGTGCATTCCACCACTGAATTCTGGTTTCGTGTGGGACTCTGTTGCAGAATCATTCCTAATGTCGCAGCATTGAAGATTAAAAGAGAGAAGATTTCCAAGCAAGACGTTGCATTTATGAAGAAGGTATACAAATACAAGTAGCTATGATCCTGCTGTGCTCTTTTCTTTTACTGTTCTTTATTATCAACTGGGGTATTAAAGGAAAAGAAAGTCCTCTTGAATATCAGACACCTGTAGGTATCTTATCTTCCTTTGTGGTGCATGGGGGAGTCAAAGCAGGTAAAATCTCCAACCACTCAACATAAAACCTTTCCATCGTCTATTCAAATGCTCAGTCCGTTCAAAAGATTTGTGGTTGTGCTGTGTTGGTTTTCACATGAAGCGCCTACAGTAGCTTCTGACTGTTGTCGGTCCGTAGAGGTGAACAGCACATGCAACACCCAAAGAATAAAACAAGAATAAATAAATAAAAAATGAATAAATAAAAAAATAAAAAAACTCCTACTTAAAAGGTTCAACAAAACGAACACAAAAGATGAGACACTAGGTTTAATTAATGGAACGATTAGGAATGAGAACATTTTTGCAGAAGTGATTTGCATTAGTCACATTTCAAGCTTCAGCGTTTTCATTCCGGGAGGCGGCCAAGCTTATTGACCCTGGTCCCTTATCAGCACATGACCTTTCCTAAAAGAGCCCACCGTCACACCTGAGCTGTAACCTTGCCCCACACGTCCGCCACCTGAAAACTGTCCTCTCGCATCAGCAGCAGCAGTGTTCAGAGCAGATGAATCCACCTCACTAACTCTCTCTCACTGTCAGAGGTCATTAATGGTGTCTAATTGAATTCATTACTGGTGAATTGAAGTCATTAGCCTTCACTTTCCATTAAGTTCCAAGTCAAGCATATGAATGCACGAGCAAGGCATTTTATTTTTTCTTCTACCCACTGGGTTATTTTTAGGCAAATTCAGAGTTAATGGGGTTTAGTCTGCACCGTGGCGTTTGCGTGTTCCTGGACATCTTTCTGTATCACGGTGCTGTGTGGTAAGTATGATAAATTGACTATAGGGTTACAACTAACCCTCGTTTGGTCTATAAAATGTTTGTAAAAAAAATTTCCGTCATCATTTTCCTAAAGCCCTGTTATTATCAGAAAAATAAGACTAAACCAACAATAAATGTTTCTACTAACAGGTACTCTGTGTTTTATAAAAGCCTATCCTAGTTTTAGGAAATTACTGAGCTTTTTCTGAAAAAAAATGAAGGAAATTATATATTTTTTGTCTTCAGTAGGAACCCGTGGAGCTGAGAGCCACAGACAGGAAGTCAGAGAGATGAACTAACTCATTGTTGATTCAGATCTTTACGTGAGATATTTTTACATTGAAGAGTAAGCGGAAAGTAGCTTACAGGTCTACCTCGTGCCTGAACACCAGATGTTTGGGAGCCTTCACAGTCTTGGAGAGTAGAGGAGCGAAAGCGTCACCGAGCTGGGGAACAGATGTGGAAGAAGGCTGCCAAACAGACCTGGGAGGCTTAAACATGCGGCGAACGTATGTCAGTGTGCCCCGTCAGCAAGGTCTTCAACCCCCACCCCTTGGAGGGCTTGTTCTGGGTCATGTTCAAAACCTCCATTGCGCGACACGATGGTCGGTAGGTCATAGTGTCTTGCCGTGGGGGCAACCCAAGCACTCGCTGGAAGCAGTAAAAGAAGCTGGAAGAAGACGAGTGTTGGCGGCTGCAAGGACTCCAGTTCTCTTGCAGAAACAACAAGTCTGAAGTCAACCAAAAGTGACCCTCCATGGCCAACGGGAGGCCGTCTCTTCTCACCCGTACTGGGAGCACAGCATGCGGACACTGAGGAGTGGGGATGAGCTCTGGTGGTTGACCAAATAAGCGAGATTGCAGATATAATCAGCCAAAAATGTTGCCCTGTCAGATGTCCAATAACCCCTTTTTAAAAGAGTGTATTTATTAACACGTTATATATGTTTGCTCTCTTCTTTTTTCTTGCACCCCTCTTTAGTTCTCTGTCGTCTACCTTTTTTTTCTACCTTTTTTATAGTTTATTTTCTTTTCTTTCATCTCCAGCATGGCCAGCAGCTCTACCGTCACATCTATCTGGGCTGCAAAGAGGAGGACAACGTCCATAAGAACTTCGAGCTGCTCTTCACCACCCTGGCCATTCTGACCATTGAGCTGGCCAACGAGGAAGTGGTCATCGACCTCATTCGGCTCTCCATCGCTCTACAGGTAACCTTGATTGTTCCTCTGACAGATCCTCGTCATATTTCATTAATCATTTTTGCTGTGCTGTTGTAACATGCACACACTCAAAGAGAAGAAGAGCAGCAATGTTTGCTAATGTGTACATTGTTCTGACATATCTGTCGTCAGAATTGTTTGTGCTAAAACTTAGAAAAATTATCGTATTTGCAAAAAATCCTCTGGAACTTGAGGGAGTTCAAACTCAAACTCCTTTTGAAAGAAGACAGTAATTTCCTGTTCAGGTTGAGTCAATTCTCAGATAATCTCTGGAAGTTATTGTGTCACGGAGCTGAAACTGTGTTTCCTGATGAACTTAAAAGCTTTTGGAGTTTAAAGATTTTCACTTGAGATGTAGAATGTAAAGCCTGTGAACTCCAGCTCTTAGATAGAAGTTGAGAAGTGAAAAGTACAATAAAAAAACGCAGTCTAACAGTCTTCCAAAATTGGAGAAAAAAAACTCCAAGTAAAGAAGCAGAATCTGGTTGTGAGTATATTGTAATACTGTAAAACAACATCTCTAACTCTTCATGGTGCACTGACCTCCCGTACCGCTTGATGCCATGTAGGCGTATTTATGGCGTCGGGGGTCTTACTCCCGTGGTTGATGAGTAGCTGCCCTGTCATCGTCAGCAGCAGAGCCTTTAATGTCATTAGACTGCAGACCGCACGCAGGTCCAATAAAACCTCCTGCGTGTGAGACGGAAGAGAGGTGTGAAAAATACTCTACACACACACACACACCAGCTGCCCATTTGTGCATCACACTGAGATCTTATCATACTGAAATGTCACAGCAGCGTAGACAAGAGGCAAACACACACACACACACACACACACACACACACACTATCGTAGTACTGTGTGTACCTTCACTGGGAACACCTTTTTGGTAAAGTCTCTTTTAAACTAAAGTTTAAATATATATCAATTTATCATTTATTAATGATGGTTAGTATAAAGATTTACCTTTTTTGTTGTTGTTAATGGTGAATATTTTGGTTTAAAATAAAGTTAGGTTATCTATATTTAGCATAAAGATGATTATTGCTGTCCTCCATTGCCGTCCCCCAGAAAGCGTTCCCCTTTTTTAGCCCTTATGCCAGTTTACAGGGTTTACAGAGTACAGCAGAGGTCACAGGACGGAGCATCTGCTTCTCTGATTGTCTTCACACTGTCAGTTAAAAGGTCATCGTCATACTTCCGTAATGTAATTATTTTCTGCAGTCATCTGTAAATTAAAATCATGATGGGAAACAATGACTGGCTAGTAGTCATGTCGTCCTACATTTAAATGTCTAGTCCGTGAAGTCTTCCGGCCTGCTTCGTTTACACGTGGGCCAGAACTTTTTAGATTCAATGTTTAATCTATGAAACGTCAAAAAGAAAAATGGTGAAAAGATGTCAAGTCGTGAATGAGTAAAATTCCATCCTCACACACGTCAGTCTTTGTTGGAGTATATAATGATTTCTTCTTGTCAACCTGATGTGTTTTGTGCAGGACATGGCTCTGAATAATGAGGAGAACATGCCGATGTTGACTCGCTGTGGCATCATGGCGTTAGTGGCAGCGTACCTCAACTTCCTGAGCCAGATGATCGCAAACCCTCCCTTCTGTCAGCACGTCAGCAAGGTGACTTCAAGTGTTGAGAAGCTTCATGGTCCTTGAGCTCTCGATGGATGTTAGAGAGCACGTTGTAAAATGTTCCTCTTGCCGAGTTTAATAATATACTGACGATGCACTGCTGTTTTTGGCTTTCAAACTTAGTTCGTCCATGTTGTTGTTGTCATTCACACAGTTTGCTGTTTCTGCTGTTGCTTTTCAGGTTATTGAGCTGAGGACCATGGATGCTCCGTATCTCCTCCCAGAGCACATCTTCAGAGACAAGTGTCCGTAAGTGTCCACTCCTCTGCAGACGAGACACTTATTTTTATAAACTTTTCTAGAACCCGAAACAATCTGATGGGTTGAGTTGAGGCTTAATGCAATTAAAGAACCAATCTTACGTCAGTTGTAGAAAATAATGGTCTCTGCCCCACAAAATACAGCTTTAAATATCATCAGGGTATTGGGTCTGGCTATCAACCGGAATACTTTTTTTTAGTACAAAGATAAATGTTTCAGTATAACGAGTAACAAAGTGTCAAGTACAGAAAGTCTATGTCCATGTCTGGTCTTATTCTCGGTTTGTTTACCAATTCTTTGATTAGATAATCCCTAATTTGAATAAAAGTGTTGCGAATTATAAACTGTATTTTATTTGGTTTAGACAAAATGTAACGTTGGTTTCTTTGTTTAATAAACAGTGTTTTGGAGAAAAACATACCAAAAAAGGTATCATACCAAAGACTTGGGTATAGTATCAGCGTTGGTATTTAAAAATACATTACCTCAATTCACCTGCTCCACTTTTTTTTGGAGTAATTTAGACTTTATTAGACATCAATGTATGTGCAGTAGATCACGTCTATTTTAAAAGTTTTCTTCTTCTTAAACGTCAACATTCTAAACAAAAAACGTTTTATTTGTCAGTCTGGTAAAAACTGTGAGAAACATTTGTTTCTGAAAGATTCTTGTCTTGTGAGAGCTCTTTATTCCAAATGTTCACTAGTTTCTCACTTCTCACATGTCTGCCTGTGAAAAGAAAACAAAAAAACATCTCTGATTTAAAGGAGAGATCAACTTATAAACGTGCAATGTTTGGATATTTAGTTCTTTAAATGAAGGAAAAAAACAACAACTTTAAACTCTAGAGATCTTTTTCTACAGCATCTGGTTTAACAGTCTCTCACTCACAAACATTCCCACCTTGTTCAAATGCTGGTGTTGTTATTCGATATCTCCAGTATTCAATATGTCCTGGAAACGGAAAGTGTAACAAGGAGAAACAAACCTCCGGAGTTCAGTGTGTGAACACACCCTGCATACATTCTCCGATTATAAAACCAGAATATATTTCTGGTTTTAAACCCGTCTTCTGAAGCATCCGCAGCGAGAGATGCAGTGATTCATTTTACATACTGAATGTGGATGTGACAAAATGACACCCCGCATATTTATTCAAATTCATCACCACACGTCCAAATACATTGTTGCAAATATGCACAATTTTTTTGTAAGAGATGGTCTCAGTTTTCATCCCTCTCCTCCTCCTCCTCTTTCTTCTTCTTCTCCCCAGACTCCCTGAAACTCTGGACAAGGAGGACAGGCTGCTGTACTTCCAGACGGCCGACATGGCAGAGTGTCTGGCAGGACCGGGATACAACGTGGAGAGACTCTCCATTCCATATGTTCCCCAGGTCACAGGTACGACCGGCCGGCTCACACACACAACCGCCGTGGGGCCTTACGGGCTCTTTTATAGAGCTTTGAAAATATCTTCAGCCTTTATTTATGTATACTAGGAACTGAGAGAATATTTTATATACTACACATTTGAACCACAAGTCTACTGGGAAGCCTGGAGCTTTGAGTTTTAAAACAAAATTTAAGAATATCAAAAAAGAAATGTCATCGACAGGAATATGAAGAGGAGGCAGATGATGGATATATTTCCACGAGTTACAAGAAACTCGTTTTGCCTCACTGACAGATTTCTTTCTTGTTTAACGCTTTAAAAGTGGCCTGGCTCGTCTTTAGAAGCTCCTGCTTATTTTTTCCTTACGTTTAAATGCAGATCCCAAACTCTCCACAAAAACCAAATGTGTCAACGTGCGCTGCTGAATTTTGCAGAAATGTGTCTAAAATGATGCATCTTGAATATTTCACTCAGCGTTAGCATTACATAGCTTAAATAAGGAGTTTCAAATACACAACATGTATGATACTGTCGTGGACATTTAAAAGATAAAATCCAGAGTTAAAGAGGTCATTAAAAAGAGTCAGATCAGAGGATTAAACTTTGAATTGTTGTCTTTATGTACACTGTTATATTTTTACTTCCCTCCGTTTTAAACTGACTGCGCCCCCCAGAACTGTTGGCACTCTTGGTGGAAGATTTAGCTGAAAGGGCATCGAAGGATTATCAGCTTAAGGAGTTGTTCAGTGAGCAGAAAATAAACTTTAAAGAACCCATTGTGTGGTCAGCCTCATCGCGTGGAAGCTTGTCACAGTGGATGTCGTCCTCGCTGGCCATTTAAAAGGATATGGGACATGAACCTCAGAACGATTTTAGGAAGAAAAAAGTTGATTGTCCAGAAAACGATTAATCCTCAAGACTCATTTTCTTTCATGTTGGAAAATCTAGCAATAAAATCTCCCTTAACCCAAGGCAATAAAGATATTATTATGCTCTTTTCAAAGATGTGCTTTCTGGTTAAACTACACTTTGATTTTTTTTACCAAATTTAAAAAGGTAAGCTGTTGAAAACTCTGTCTGTAATTGGGCTCGTCTTTCATCTAACAAACGGCGCGCTTCTGTTTTCTTCCCTTCTGCCATGCTTTCATCTAACATCAGTGCTTTACACAGTAGGAAAAATCCTCCACAGGTGCAAGCAGACGTCCAGAGGTAACCTGTCCCTCAGTTCCTGCCATTATAACTGGGTTTAGTTTAGCTGGAGAGGCTACAGACAAACTTTTTTATACATATATTTATAAGGCTTTAGCAGAACAAATATGTATTTTTAAATCACAGCTTCAATAGTTTTTATTTTTGGTTCATGCAGCTTCGAGGAGCTTTTTAAAAAATATATATTTCACTGGAGGCAAATCAAAACAGCGCTGGTTGTCTTTCCTGCACTGAGCGTTAATTCCAGTTATCATAGAAGACTGCACTGCCCTGCTAGATCAGATATCCCACAAAAGAAAAACCATCTTCATCACTTCTGTGTAATCATTCTGGAGCTCCATCCGTGCTTTAATACGAACTGCAAGATGTCTCCTACAGTACTTCACTGTGAAGTCTGTTTTCAGTGTACGTGCACTCGTGTCAAAGTGAAGATAAACAGTGCACATTTCTGAGGGAGGGGAGCTCTCGTATTTCTGTGGCAGTGAGACCAATAAAGTTTGAGACATCCTGATGTAGAGAGGGGCTGATTGGACAGTAGAGATGATGTTAGCTGTAGCGGGAGAGAAGCTGTAAGATGCCTTTTCCGTGCGAGTGGTGTTGAATGCAATCCTCCCATGACAGATCCCAGGTGATGAAATGTGTTGTGTGACAGTGGATCTACTTTCCGTCGAGCTCCACATTAAAACTATCCCCGACCCTTAGATGTCTGATAAATCCTTGTAGTTTTTCAGTATTTCTTGTAGTTTCTGTATACAGAAACCGAATGGTTTGATCATTTTCCCCACTATTTTGCTTGCATTGCATCTGGAAATGTGATGGTGAGTATGAGTACTACGTATAGATGAGTAGTTAGTGTTTGTTGTCATGCTTAGTGCTGTTGGTGTAGAAAGTCTTTTTTTTTTTTTACAGGACCAGTGTGTAGGATTTAGAGGCATCTTGTAGCCAACCAGCTGAATTTGAACAGGTACCGAACGCTCGGCCTGTCTGAGCTTGTTCTGTAGAAATGGCTGCTTCAGTTTTACAGGGGGCTTAATGAGACCCTGAAGGACTCAAATAAAGTCTTTGTGCAGCCAAAGAAAGAAAAAAAAAGCCGCTTAGAGAACACATTGTACGCCCTTCCAAAATCGTTTGAATAAGCACATCTGTGTGACTCTATAAACTCAACTTGAAAAGAAACATGCACATCGTTAATAACTGGATTAATTCTCACTGTTGTTCAACTAAAATACTCTGCAAGTTCAAGTCATTCGTAAACCTTCACTTTGATGCCAGACTTGTTTTCCTTCAGATTAAATCACCACTGGCTTCTTATTATGTCGGTGATCTGAGGAGTGCAGATCGTTCTGGTGTAGCTCTGTGTTATAGATAAGAGTGTGAGCCGACACACAGCTCTCTGTCTCGCTCAGGAGTGCCTTCAGGTGCTGAGTCCTACCTGTTCAAAGTGGCTCATGCTAACAGTTATAACGTGCTGCTGTTTGCTCTTCCTCCGGACCGTGTGTTTTCACCCCTCTTCTGATCTGGTACTATTTGGACCCTAATCATAATAACCTTGTTGTTCCTCCACTTGAGAGAGTACTGCTGTCGGTTTTCATTTTCACCAGCGCAGCGAGGATGTGTACAGAAGGGCTTGAGGCGGAGCTATTAAAACGGGCCCCTCCTGGGGGAACGAGGCACCTTATCGCTCTCCAGGACCAGATGGACTTGTTCCTTGTTGCATTAAACTGCAACCTCAAAACAGAAACTGCAGTTTGGTGTTCGTAGATAAGTGGACCCCTTTTTTAAACAAATGTCAAGTCCACATGAAGGACAAAATGGTTGTATGTCAGTGCCTTACAAAGAGACCCACGTACTACCAACATTGACTGTTGGGTGGGGAAGTGAACAGCTGTCTCTGGTGTCAAAGTCGGACACTATCCGATCCTACCCAGTAGGCCATTTGGTAATTTTTAGACAAAGATCCAAGTCCGTCTGCTACTTCAGCACCACGGACAGCGCCGAGGCTTTGTCATTCTGGCTGGATTGTCCATAAAGAACCCATTTACCTGAGCACCGGGGTCCTTTTTCAAATGTTCCCAATAAGCAGAGAGCGTATGCGTCCGCCAAGAGACAGAGCGCTGTCTTTTTTGTGCAGCCGCTCCGTGCACGTCTAGTTTCAAATCTCTGAACTTTTCAGAAACACCGCCAATGTCGTCACTGTCGCTCCTTGTTAAGTAATCCTCTGGTGGGTGCTCGTGTTTGAATAAAACGCTGTATGGACTTTGGGTCTTGATTCTTCAGGGTCATAGGGTTGGATCTCTGCTGCCAGGGGTGGATGGGTGGACGCAGGTTAACGGGGTGGCGTGCATCCCCCTCACCCCCCCTTCAAATCGCCGACTGCATGTACCTGGACTTCTTCCTAAGTGGTTTTGACTGAAATGTGTCCATATTACTGAGTATCGAAAACTGGTTAAATAAAAAAAATATTATATTTATTAACTTGTTTTTTAATGTGTATGTAAATCATCATCATATTCTGTTAA
>CALSBV010010931.1:2426631-2439703 GCA_943590825.1 Bovichtus diacanthus | reverse complement strand
TATGTATATATATACATGTATATGTATATATGTATATGTATGTATATGTGTATATATGTGTATATATATATACATATACGTATATGTATACATATAAACGTATATGTATACATATATATATATATATATGTATACATATATATGTATATATATATATATATATGTATATACGTATATGTATACGTATATATATGTATATATATACGTATATGTATATATATGTATATGTAAACGTATATGTATATGTATATATATACGTATATGTATGTGTATATATATACGTATATGTATGTATACATATACGTATGTGTATATATACGTATGTGTATATGTATACATATATACGTATGTGTATATGTATACATATATACATACATGTATATATACATATATGTATGTATGTATATATGTATGTATGTATATATGTATGTATGTATATATGTATATATGTATGTATATGTATATATGTATGTATATGTGTATATATATATATGTATATGTGTATATATATATGTATATGTGTATATATATATGTATATGTGTGTATATGTGTATATGTATATGTGTATATGTATATATATATGTATATATATATATATATGTGTATATATATATATATATGTGTATATATGTATATATATATATATATGTGTATATATGTATATATATATGTGTATATATGTGTATATATGTATATATATATATATATGTGTATATATGTGTATATATATATATACGTGTATATATGTATATATGTATGTATATATATGTGTATATATGTGTATGTATATATATGTGTATATATGTATATGTATGTGTATGTATATGTATGTCTATATGTATATATACGTGTATATGTATATATACGTGTATATGTATATATACATGTATATGTATATATATGTATATATATGTATATGTGTATATATATGTATATATATATATATATAGTTGGTATATTTGGCCACTATTTCTCACCTGTTCAGAACTTTGCGTGGTGGAGGCGTGTCCTGTGTGCCGCCAGGCTTCTGATCATCCCGGATATTCATGTCGGAGTTTCCTCCCCGTGCCTCCTCGCTCTCCTCGCTGGACTGAGAAGAAAGCTGTGGTTTTGGGGGCCTGCTGGCCCGGCGGCAGGGGGGTCCGGGGCCGCGGCACTGCTGCAGCGGCAGGCTGTGGTTGAAGTTGGCCGCCGCCATACACTCCGCTGTGGTTTTATCACACACACACTGCAGCTTGTCGCACACAGTGACGCCCTGACCTGAGGAGGAGGAGGACGGACCAATCACGTTGAAGAAGGAAACTAAATTAGTAGTGAAAAATATTGTCGTTAACTGAAATAAAAACAAGATTCTTTAAGAAAAACTAAAATGGAACAATACTGCCACCTTAAAAAAAAACAAAGAAATTATTAAAAATGTGTTTTTTTACGTTTTCTTCTTATAATATATCATATTTGTGGACACTCACAATAAAACCTCTTGATCTTCCAGGAGATGGAGCGAAATATTCTTGCAGCTCAGGTCTGATGTTGACTGGTCGAGGACTCGGGTTGATTTCCAAATCAAAAGCTTTAAACATTACGGCCATTCCTACAGTGTTCTCCAAGAGCGTGTTTGTGTAGCTACATACTTCTGAGATATTATAATTGGCCTTTAATAAAAACAACCTAAAACTAAACTACTCTAAGCATTGTATTCTCCCATCGAAGAGCACCAGATATTAGCAGGGACGTCCCTGTGGTTTCTACTCACAATTAACCCGAGTTAAAAGGGAATTTGAACAAGTTTTGAGCGCCTAAAGGTTTGTGGGAAACTTACTGGCCACAAGAGGAACTGCAGCTCAAAGCTTCAACACTAAGCTGTTGGTTACAGGTTAAACTGGTGCTGGAGTTCAGGAAAGTGGTAAAAAGCTCTCTGGTTGTTACTACTGAGCTGCAGCAAACATCAACGTTGTCCTGCTGTACTCACATCGTGGTTTCCCCCTCTCACAGGAGAGCTGCGCGTGCAGCTTCCTGTCCGACCTGCAGCCCATGGAGCCGATCTGCTTCAGGCAACAGTGATGGAAGAAACAACACCTGAAGCAGAAGAGCAGCAGGTGACGGAGAACGTCCGACACTGTTTCAGTACCTCGTTAGCTTCACGCAGCACGGACACGTCAGATTGTTTTACATTAATATTCGCTACAGGCCGATGTTCTCATGAGCCTGTCCTCCTTTTGTTTCCTTTGCTCTGCCGGTACATGCAGGACAACACTTTTTACTTTATTCACAAGGTATTTGACAGGCGTTCATAAGTGCTGGGAGTCCTTGGGAAGCGGAAACTGCAGCTATATGGGCTCAACACGTACGTGTGTGTGTGTGTGTGTGTGTGTGTGTGTGTGAGACACAGTTGTTAGACCCTCAAGGATAAACACATTGTTTTGGTGAGAGTTTACTGGAGTTTCTCTTCTTTTCTGACCATGCATCAGCTGTGCCATCACTCCTGACCTGTCCAGCCGGTCCTGAGGTTGACCCCCGCCCTCCTGTCCGCAGTAGCAGCCATACATCTCGTACTCATGTGGGCATCGCCCCGTCAGGCAGTGAAGCATCTCCCCCAGAGCCGCCATCTCCCGACTGGCTCGCCCATCGCTGCCGTACAGCGTGAACAAGCGACTGCATTCTTTGGAGATTGTACGGCGAAACACGGGTGAGTTTATTCAAACTGAACTGAGCGTAGACTACTTAAGTCAGGTGGAAAAAAACTCATTTTAGAGAGAGAAGAGAAAGCTTGAGTTCCACTGTTTTACCTTTGCTGTCTGGCTGTAGTTGTAAGTCGGTCAACCCCACAGACTCCAGCAGGGACCAGGCGAAGAACGGCACCGCCCTCTTCTGAGCCACCTCCCAGCCTGCCAACAGACAAAATTTATAGATTTAGGAACATTTGAACCACAGCGTTACCAAATTGCATTAAAGTAGTTGACGTTCATTTTGTACATCTGTAGTGACAGAACTGACAGTTCGCCCTAAAATCGGCCATGAAAACATTCGCCTTCTCTCCAAAATGATGGAACTACATGGCTTGTGGTGCTCAAAGCGGCAAACAAATGTATATCAAAAAAACTCAACACCAATGTCATGTAGGAACTATTTTCTTCATACCGGACTACACCCGCCAACTGCAGAAGGAAGCATGCATCGCCTCATGGACGAGATGTCAACATTAATGGCTGACCTGCAGCAGCACATGTCCACAGGGGGGCGCTGTTGGACACGAGGGCGTGCAACAGTGAGTCGTGCTGGATGCCTCCGATTTGCATAAAATAGCTTCGACCATAGGCAATCAATGGAAAGCATGGAAATTATCCTTTTGGACATGTAACGTTAGCTAGCCGATAGATTTACGCTTCCTTCTGCGCAGTGACAGTTTTGAGGTGTAGTTTGGTAGAAAGAAAACCGTGAAGCTGCTCACAACGAGGTCTGTGGATTATCTTCAGTATTTCTGGAGAGAGACTTTGCTGTTCAGTTTTTCAAATGTGTATTTATTTATTTTTTGCGCTTTGAGCTCCACAAGCTGTTCTGCATGTGTCATCAGACTGTAACCTCCGGTGCTCACGGGCAGGGTTTTGCGTCGCAGTGTGAAGCAGCTGAGATGAGTCGGCAACCTGAGGTCTGAGACCTGAAAGGGCACTCCAGAAAATGTCTGAGTGTCCCTTCATTTCGGGGGCGAGTCTCTGCCTCAAGAAGAAGTATAAATATCTCTGGAAGTTTCTTTTTTTTTTTGTGGATGATGTTAAAGTGAAGCGTAAAATAGTTCCAGTCCTGCAGAGCCCCACGGTGAAATCGCAAAGTGTTCGAGGTCTCTGTGTGCAGAGCTTCTGAAGGGGATAACCCACAATGCATAGCGTTGTGATGTTCAAATCTTAATTACAGCTCTGCATCGTAAATCAAACAAAACGTGGAAGGTGTCTAAATAAACATTTTACTCAAAAGCACTGTGTGCATAGTCGGCATGGCACGATATGAAAATGAAAAAAACAACGCTAAACTTATTGTGAGTGTTTTGTTTTTTTTTAGGCGATCTGCGATAAAATCCTGCATTTGTGGATTCCACACTTGTTTATTCAAGTTCAATCTGTGTCATACGCAGTAACACAGCGTCGTGATTTGACCTGTGATAGAAAATGAATCAGCTCTGAGGAGGATTTCTTTTTTAGTTTGTTGTTTGTTTGTTTATTTACACTAAAATGCCAAAAGAAAAATCACTGGTTTTATATAATATCCATATTTGAGAGGCTGAAAACTCTTCTCCAGCACTCAGCTCATGGATGTTTCTGCTCTTATTGTCCATTATGGGCTGGTGTTTCCTCTGGCTGGTCATTAGAGGTATTGGATTACTTTATTTCACTTCTATACCCATTTAAATATAATTATCTTTATTGAACCCATGAGAGAAATCTGCTTAATTTATCCATTTTATTTAGATTTCATGTAACGTGGCACATCGATGAAGAGGCCGACGTGGGAAGAGGCAGAAGGCTTCTTGATGGGAGAAACTGCGTGCTGCTTATTTTTAACCACAAACTGCACCATCTGTGTGTCTCTCCGCCGAGCTGTCTGCCAGCTTGTCTTCCTCACATGGAGCTTCCTCTGCCATTTCAGACTTCTCCTGCCGCTGCTCTTCAGATTCAGCCTCAGCCGTCATGTGTGTTTCCGGCGGGGTTCGGGTGGAGGTGCTGATCTCCGATCTCGGTTTGACGGAGGTCACTCGGCTTCCTTGAGGCGTCCGAGAGACGCTTCTCATCGAAGTTGTGGTTTGTTGAGTCGCTTGTCCTGCAGCAGGAAGTCAATGCTCATTATTAAATATCTATTTTACTCAGTATTTGCATAACAGTCGTGGATGGAAACGCACATTCATTTTTATTTCCTGGAAATTCTGTTAAACTCTGTGCGAACTTTGGATTGAACCGCAATTACTGGCTCAGGATGATTATTGTTCCAGGGAATGTAAAGTAAAACTGGAGAAGAATACATCCAGACAAAGTTCTCATTTCACTGAAGCAGTTTCAAAAAATTAATTTAGAGAAAACGTCCTTTAAAGATATGTATTTAGTACAGACTGCAGGTGAACAGGGTAACAAATGTAACTACCAGATATCAGCATGAAACTTCCCCAGTTCAGAGTTCTTGTTTCATGTTGTTCACATATTAGAGTCAAAAGTTTTTACAGAGGGGATTCTGGATCTCTAAATACTGTCAATGTTCTGCATGTTGTTAGTAATAAAACGCTGTATAAATGAGGCTCTGAATGAGATGTGAACACACCCCTCTGTAAGCTTCAGAATATAGAGAGGAATGAAAGTGGAGCGTTTGGTGTATGTAAGAGCTACTCATGTGGAGATTTCTGCCTCAGAGTCTGAGAAAAACCTCCTTTAGAGAAAACCTCCTTTAAAGATATGGATTGTAAAATTCATACATTTTGTACACACTACAGGTGAATAGGGTCAAAAATGTAACTAATAGATATCAGCATGAAACTTCCCCAGTTCATTAATCACATTAACACAATTACTTTTTATATTACACATTTTCTGAAATGTGATGTTTAAATATGCAAATGAGGCATTATGTAATGTAACTTTTGGGGAATTTAGCAGAAATCTACAGACACAAACAGAAAAAGTTAGTCAAATATGTGTTTTGGATGTTTTCGTTCCACTAGTCTGAAAGAATACAGAAGTAAACAAAGTTGACCAGTTCAAGAAAAAACATGTTTTCGCCTGGAGTGTCCCGGCTTAATGTTACGCAAACGGATGGATGAACTCTGAGACTAATGTGCAGACTAAAGTGATTCTGACACTTTCTGCAGCAGATGCAAATTTCCAAGATGGTTCAAGCTATTAATTAATTCCACTCAGCCAATGTGTTAATGATATGCTAATTAATTTCCAAAGACTTTTCCTAGTGAAGTGCTGCTGAGCCTGGAGATGCCTCACCTTGGCTCAGGGGACTGAGAGGAGCAGGTGTGTGTGAGACAGCAGCAGCCGAGGGTGAGACAGCAGGAGTGGTGACTGGGTCTCTTTCCGGTAGCAATCTTCTCGTAGAGGATGTTCCTGTAATCACAAACAGATTACAGAGTGAGGGGAGCGATCCTAAAAAATATATATATATATATATATATATATATATATATATTGTGAATTTTTTAAGACATCTTTTCTGATTGTCACTTTGTATATGATTTTTTTGTCTAATGACATATTATACTAGCTTCTTCTATGACTTTTTTCTATAAGATACTATACCTACTTACTTACTACATATGTATAACGTTTAGTACCATTCTCTGGTGCAGCTAAGCTATTAAAGTAATAACCATTTTCCCGTGCATGACAATGCTGATATTTTTTGACATTTTTCAACTTACATATTTTTTTCGTCTTTTTTCATGATATTTTTCGAAATACTATACGACTTTAAAAAAAAAAATTCACCATATTATACTATGACTTTACACATTTTTTCACATACTATATGAATTTTGAATACCATTTTTATACACACAATATGACTTTCTTGATATTTTTTGGCACACTATATGACTTTCAAATACTTTTCTACATACTATACCATGACTTTGTTTACAATATCTTTCGACATAATACTATGACTTTTTTCAGATTTTTCACACTGTCTTTTTAAATAATATTTTTCTAAATACTATACTATATATAAATACTCCCAAATCATTTTCTGACACAATACTATGACTTTTTCCATATTCATAATTTTTCAACATTCAACACATTTTGTCAGGCCATCAGAGACGTAAGGAAGTTACTGGTCAAAGTAGTCGAGCAACATGTCAGACTTTTCCTTAAATAAATAATCTGCTGCATTTTTACTGGTGAAAAACGTTTCTGCAGCAGTGAGCTGACCTTCAGTTGCCCTCAGAAAACCTGTGTTCTCCTCACCGACACCCCGCGCTTTATGAAATTGTTCGAAGGTTTTTCTTGTCAAGTCTATCGCTCTGACAGACTTTGTGTAAACAAATCCCTGAAAATCTACTCGAATAAAATGATGGAAGATTCCGTGACGTAACAGGAGGAACTGACCTTGTTCGTCTGAAGTTCCCTTCTCTGCTTCCTCATCTTCCTCAGAAGACTTTATTTTTGGTTTTTCCTTCAGTGATGAAGTTGCGACGACGAGCGAACCTGCAGACGTCCGACATAATTAATAATTACTCACAATGTCAAACTTTCAACAATATTAACCAATAACACACATCTGCAGATCATGTAATAAATGCACGTTGCAACTTTAGTCCTACAAACATCTTCTTAAGGTTTTTTTTAATAGCCTTCTTTTATTGTTTTATATGTAGCCCAGCAAAAATAAGTTTCATAAAAAAACGTAGGAGAAACGTTACAGATGACCTTCCTCAGAGGACTCATCCAGACCAGAGGGCTCTCTGGGAGTTGTAGTCCTAACAAAAGCTGCAGTCTGATGGGACGGTGTGGCGTGTGTTGAAGACGAGAGCGTGTTGCGCTGCGACTCTGCTCCGCTCAGCGTCTGTCTGTCGTGGACGAGCAGAAGTGAATCTGCAACACAGAAAAGTATTTAGCGTGTCGAGACTAAAATAATGTCGTGTCGGCTTGTTATGATATCAGCACACGGGGTAATGTTGGCGACTTCCTCCGCTCCCCTTCTCCACATCAAGATTTTCAAAAAATGTTGACTTTTGAACACTCCTGAACGTTTGGAAATGTTTAGATTAAAATGAGTCTGAAACAATAAGTCTAATTCCACAAATAGAATAATAATAATAACATTAAAGCCTCATCTTTATCTGACACTGTGCACAAATACCTTAAGCTTCACATGCTCTCATTTTTTTCTAAACATTACAAAAGTTGAAATTTACTTGAAATTGGTATTTTAAAAGTGTATTTTCCTGAAAGTCACGAGTCAAGACTCGTGTAATTAAAGTACATTTTTCCAGACGGTCAATTTCATTTTTCTTCAATTTTTTTTCCCGTTTATTCCAAACAGAGATAATAACGCATCACTTCCTGTTTGGCGGTTCGGAGCCAGCAGACAGGCATGTTAAGGAACTTTGTTTTTAATGAATTGAACATCGGGTGAATCACTGCTCGGTTACAGGAATCATGTGCCATCACACCATCAGAAATAAAAAAAACATCACCAACTGTTGTTCTTTATATAGAAAACTAAGAGAACCCTCGTCTTCCTGTCACAGGAGTGAGTCATCAAGCAGCAGGGGAACAACAGTAGGGGAAATGATTATTTCTGGTGTTTTGGAAGCTGCAGGACGGTCCAGCGTGAGCCAAATGTAATTATGAGCAGCTTGGAAAAACACAAGTGTGTGGAGGAGCGCAGGAAGTACATGTGGACGTTTCTACCATTCGGGACGAAACTTGTGTGCGTCGTCTCTTCCTTTTCTACATCCTCCGCACCTCCGTCCGCTTCCTTAAACTCCTCTGAAATGACAAACCCCGGAGAAAAATCACAATTAACACACACACACACACACACACACACACACGACTGCACGCTAACATGTTCATGCTAAGCCTTTATCATGCAGAACACAGCTGTAGCTGACAGGAATGGGGTTGTTTTACAACCAATATGCTGCAAAACTAAAAGAAAATTTGACCTGAAGTCGTTAGAATTCATCCCTAGAGAGACATGAATGTCTGGTAACCTTGACTTTCTGTGAAAAATGTGGCGGTAATCTATCAAGTAAATGTGATTTTCATACAGGAACTTTGATCTGCCGGTGGTGCAAGAGGAATATTCAATCGATTTAATAGTTCTTTAGCGATTACACTAAAGAGGAAAAATGTCAGCCTCGTGGTGTTCTGGAGGGAAAGTCAGTGGGATTCATCCTCTGAGGAAAATGAATGCCTGAATCCAAAATCAGCAGGATCACCGGTCATCTCCGCTGAAATGAGCGAGGAAGACCAGAAATGATTTATTGTAACAATCTCGTAAAATTCATCTTTTAAAACGGTTTTAATGGTGGATTTTTCAGTCATATTCTACTCTTTTATTGTGTTTTGGTTTTGAGTTTCCAAAAAAGTGCTTTATTATAAAAAAATATCTTTACTAATACTAGTAAACTGCTTTTTGTGAGTGTAAAAGGATCAGTCAGGTCAAGTCAGGAGAGTTGGGAACCACAACCACTGCATTTTCATTATTTTCATTTTTGAATTAAACCGACAGACACAGATTAATCCTGGATTTAATCTGAATCAATTTAGACCATAAAGTAAATTATATTTAAAACACTGAAACCAGATAATGGACAACTAAAAACATTTCAAAGGATAAAAACTTTAGAACTGTTGTTTCATTTTCTGCTAATCAAATATTTTTTTCTGCACTAAACTACATTCCAGGTAAATGTTCAGATTGGTAAATTGCGTTTGGTCTAAAAACAGGTCTTGATTAACAGTAAGCCTCTGGGCATAATCCACCGTCAAACGGCATGTACCTGCCGACAGGACGGAAGAGTTGGAGAACTGGAAGCTTACTGAGTCGTTCACAGCTGAGAGAACATCTGGAGAGAAGAAGCAGGCGGACAAGTTCAGTCTGTACATGAAAAGACTCCAAGTCAATTCATATAAAGCTGTGGCTGTTTTACCTAAAGTGGTCACAGGTAATGGCTTACAACAGTTTGCAGGGTGCTGTATTTCTATTGTTTAACTATATTATATATACACAACAAAGGGGAAAAAAATAAGCAAAGCCATATTCGTGCAAGCAACTCGAGGAGAGAATTCACTTTGCATTTGTTCGCAATAAATGTGAAAAGTCTATGTTGTCGTCTCATTGCCTACTCTTTTTAAGTCTCTTTTAAAGAGTGACTACACCCGGTCTAATAATCTGGCATATCGTCGCCAACATGCTTTGATTGATTCAATTTAGCTGATGTGGTTCTTCAAAGTTTTTTAGTTTGCAGTTAGTTCCTGATTTCCTTTGTTGGACTCAGAGTCTGAAAAGTGAAGCCAATGTGGAAGTGCCTAAACCTGTACGTAATGTAATGTATTATTTCTAATGGCCAGCAGGGGGAGTCTCCACTGGCTGCAAAACAAGTCCGATTGTATTGAAGTCTATGAGAAAATGTTCCTACTTCTCTCTTGATTTATTACCCTTGATTTAAATCTCTCTTGATTTATTACTCATTTTCTGATGAGTTTATGTTCTCAATCTGTAGTTTCAAGTCTTCTTCAACACAGCATGATGTTCATTTAGTAATTATGATCCCATTTAGACTAAAATAGACAATAAAGCAGCGTATGCTTTAGGGCGGGGCTGCCTTGAGATTGACAGGTCGCTACCACGTTGCTGTCCGTTGTTTTCAGTTCATGAAAGTTAATTGTAAGATTGTTGGTCTCCTAGAAATGTCTTCTTCAGCGTGCGGTTGTACGTAGCTCCACCCTCTGGTACCACTTCTGCTTCCAAAAAACCAAGATGCCGACGGCCAAAAGGCCAAATTTGAGGCTTCAAAACGGTCGTCCACAAACCAATGGGTGACTACGTCCACTCTATATATACACAGTCTGAGGTTGGACTGCTTATTTTCTACGATTATTTGGCCTTTAAAGATGTACATATGAGGCACGTCATACTTGCTTTTCATCAGTACACAAACTAATCAAAAAGAGTGTAATTAAGGTTGCTCTCAAGTTCAAACTGTAAAATATTTATTCAAACAGAAAAACTGGATTTGAAGTGTCAGCTGGGCCTACAACAGGCTTTACTCAGCGTTCCCTCTGAAGTTGGCTTCTCCACTTTAATAAACTCCTCCTGCTTCTCTCAGACTGTGAGACAGATCAAAGAAACTCACTTTATTTTTCCTTTCTCTCCCGCTGTGCGTGGGCAGGAAGCTGCAGGATTAAACGTCAAGAGGTCATTGTTTTAATTGGCTGAGAGACACAGAGGTGTGACTCAGCCTTCTGCGTTCCGACCCGATCAATCACTCCCTCTGGTCCGACGTCGCTGACCCGCTCGGAAAACTGACGCACCTGGACTGACGCACCGTCTGCAGAAAGCTGACGCGGACATCTTGGTGTCCTTTAAGCTCCCCAACTCGACACCATTCGATCGGAGTCTGGGGTCAAGTGTGCTGACGTCACTCGGACTCACCTGCTGCTCTGCCTCCAGACTCGCACGCTCTGTGCTCTGCCAGGCAGGGTTTTTTAACGCTTCCACAAGGACTTCAAACACAAGGCGCAGCTTCAGTGTGTCTTTGATTTTATTATACTTGTTTAAATATTTCAATACGTAGGCCTACATATCCAGTTTTAATGTACATTTAGAGTGATCAGTCTCAGACCTTAGTATCTTCCTGTTCATTTCTTCTTAAGACTCATTTTATCTTCAGGCTTTTATTAACCGATGGTATTAGTTGTAAGTATTATATAAAGTATTTTATCTTGTTTATATCTTAAAGTTCTAGATCCTAATTATTTTTTATCATGTTTTTAATCTAAATTGCTTTGTAACTCTGTTTTTGAAAGGTGCTATAAAAAATAAAATTATATATATATATATATATATATACATATATACTAGTATACCGGTAGTATAGTATGTATATATACATGTATACATGTATATATACACGTATACATGTATATATACACGTATACATGTATATATACACGTATACATGTATATACACACACGTATACATGTATATACACACACGTATACATGTATATACACACATGTATACATGCATATACACACGTATACATGTATATACACACGTATACATGCATATACACACGTATACATGTATATACACACGTATACACGTGTACACACGTGTACACACGTGTATACATGTGTATACCGTAATTTCCGGACTATAAGCCGCTACTTTTTTCCCACACTTTGAACCTCGCGGTTTATACAATGACGCGGCTAATTTATGGATTTTTCCCGCTTTCACAAGCTTCATGTTGCCAAAAAACTGAGCACCGTCACATAATGTGACATAAATCGAGCGCGCTCAAACTTCCCATCATTCTGATGGTTCCCATTCATTACAGTAATTAACTTTTTTACGAAATTTCACGGTGTTTCATTCAGAACCAAATGAACCTCTAAAAACATTATGCCAACCTTCAATTGCATTATTAGTTCTTGGAATGTCTTCAGCAGCGGACATTATGAACAGCGGACATTATGAACAGCGGACATTTTAAACAGCGGACATTATGAATGGTCACGATTCTGATTACGGTCATGTTGTCACCCTCATCATGGCAAAGACACGGAGAAAGGCATATGATGCAGCTTTCAAGTTGAAGGCGTTTAAAGGCCTATTTATTTTTGTTCCAAGCCGTGTTTCATTAAAGCCTGTGTAAAGTTCATTTGTTTCAATGTACCGGTAGGCACCTGCGGCTTATAGACATGTGCGGCTTATTTATGTACAAAATACATATTTTTTAAAAATTCAGTGGGTGTGGTTTATATTCAGATGCGCTGAATAGTCCAGAAATTACGGTACATGTATACATGTGTATACATGTATATACATGTATATATATGTATGTATATGTGTATATATACATGTATATATATGTATGTATATGTATATATGTATATGTATATATGTATATGTATATATGTATGTATATATATATGCATGTATATATGTATATATATATATGTATGTATATATATATGTATGTATATATGTATGTATATATGTAGATATATATGTATGTATATATGTAGATATATATGTATATATATATGTAGATATATATGTATATATATATGTAGATATATGTGTATATATGTATGTATATGTGTATGTATATGTGTATATATGTATATATATGTGTATATGTGTATGTATATGTGTATATATGTATGTATATGTGTATATATATGTATATATATGTAATAATATATGTATATATGTATATATATATATGTATGTATGTATGTATGTATGTATATATATATGTATGTATATATGTATGTATGTATATATGTATGTATGTATGTATGTATGTATATATATATGTATGTATATATGTATGTATGTAT
>CALSBV010010931.1:2394809-2411631 GCA_943590825.1 Bovichtus diacanthus | reverse complement strand
TGTGTGTGTGTGTGTGTGTGTGTGTGTGTGTGTGTGTGTGTGTGTGTGTGTGTGTGTAGATGTATCAGGTAATAATAATATTGCATCATGTTATAAGATTAGAAATTGCCAAGTATTTTTGTAGTATTTTGATATAAACTAGACTAGTTTATATGTTTAACCATCATATTCTGCTTTAATAGGACTTTTAACAAATATTTTCTGTAAGCAAAAATGTAAATAGAAAGCATTAGTTCAGCTTTACCTGCAATTACAGTATTTTCCTGTAAATGTCCAGAGAAAGCCGTGTGTTCCCCCTGCAGGTTCCCCAGGCCTACCGGGTCTCCTCTGAGCACGTTACCTGTGCGGTTGGTCGCAGAGCAGGACGACTCAGCGCGGCCTCTCAGGCTCGAGTTGTAGGAGCTCCCAGTCATGCAGTCGATGGCAGCTTGGTCACATTCACAAAACCTCCGCTCACACCAGTCACCGGAGTCTCAGAGAAGAAGAAAAAGACTTTCACCTGATGTCTACGGAGAGTCCTGTCATCTGATCATCAGAAAGACGTGCAGGACTTTCTTCGTGTGTAATCATGGCAGGACACAGTTTGAGTAAAATAACAAGATAGATGTTGATGTCATGTTTAGTTTGATCACATCAACGCATATAGTAAATGTTTCTTTCTGGCCGAGATTCAGACGAGAAGCTTGTGACCTCATGTTGGTATGTTGAATATGAAGCTGCAGCTGGTTAGCTTAGCTTAGCACAAAGACTGGAAACAGGGGGAAACGGCTAGCCTGGCTGTCTGAAGGAAACTAAATCCACCCGCCAGCATCTTTAAAGCCAACTAATTATTTGTTTTTGTCTTGTCTAGTCTCACTAAATAAAATTAAAAAATAACAATAAAAAGCTCTCAAAACCTGTGCAAAAACAACAATTTGTGATTTTACGGTTGGTAATGGGCCGGACTATTTCTTGGCCGGGCACAGTTACTTCCTGAAGTCTTTGTTGCCACCACCGTGAGGTTGCCGGACATCCAGTGTGCTGTGTCATAATTCTGACTGTACAGATAAAAGAGTGATTGTAAGTCTTACCACAGCTGGCGTTTGCTGCTGAACAGGTGACGTTGATGGGGAGGAGAGGCAGCTCCTGCCTGCAGGGGGCAGCGTTCTGATAACACAGCCTGTGGCTCTCACAGCAGCTGCAGCAAAGAAGAAACGACAGATCATTTAGGGGCCTGTTGTAGGTGTGACCTGCTGCTGGTGCTGCTGCTGCTGCTACTACTGCCGGCCCCTGCTCGGTCTTTAGGTATGAACAAAGTAGCCGCAAAACCCGTGGATTTGAATGAGCTATAATCTATTTTTTTTTTAAATTTTTGTTTCCTAAAGTGTACCAAGCCCACTTTGCACACGCCCGCCTCTGAATTGAATTAAGCCACCATGCTGTATTTTGAACTCGGCACTCCGCCGTGATTAGAGTCTTACTCACGCGTCCAGAGGATCCACAGGGTTTCCGGCGGCCACATATCTGCAGGAGCAACCGTAATCTTCCAGGTCGCGTGGGCAGAGCCCCGACGCACAGCGGAGCCTCAGAGCAAAGCTCAGCAGCGAGGGGAAATTATCGAGGACCGCGTGGAGCCAGGTGAAGCGCAGGCCGAGACATTCTGCGGGAAGAGAAGGGCAACGAGAAGAGACAGAACACAATGAGACAAACATTTCCGACACATGGCAGGAGGAGACCACAGTGATTTAATCATAGATAATCCTGTTGGCAGGTTCTAATAACCTGAGGAGCACACAGGGCAGAAAATGATTGAGGCCACAGTTCTCCGCGTGCCAGGTGAACCCACAACGCTGACGAGGACTCCATCTGACCTGCTGCCACTCTCCGGCACGCCCGCACACTGACACAACCAAATACCAAAGTCCATTCGTTGAAGTTATTATGTTTCCAAATGAATTGAATTTGGATTTGCTAAACAAATGCTCGGAAAAGTCAAAAGAGACCAAACGCAGGTTTATAAGTGCTGACTGTTAACTACACCCTGATCCCAAAAAATGTATCTGCTTTCACGGTACAATTTAGTTACTAGTCCGATTTTAGAAATACTGAAAAATGTAAAACTCAACGGGCAGTAAGGCGAGTATTAACACACAGCGAGGTGCAGACCAGCGTCAATGCAAGTCAATCAGAATGCACCAAGCTTTAGTCCCCAAACTTGCCTCCATCAAGGTGCTGTCGGAGATCGTTTCAGCTTCGTTCTTTTATGCCGAGCATTTACGTTAGAATCAAAGAAAGTGAAACGAGTAAAGAATTATGGACACAGACGAGTCTCGCTTTCATCCGTTTAGTTTTTAATTTCACAAACTACATTAAACTCTTCACACTTCACTGTCATTTTTACTCAGATTGTATTTTTCAAATTTGAGATGTTGAGTATTTTTGATACGTCATCATGTCTTCAAGAGGGTTTTTAAACAAATATAAACAAACTAACTTTACTGAGAAGCAGACCGCTCTCAACAATCAAACAAATCTTACATTAATATTGTAAGACAAAGATCATTCCGATTAGCATATGGTTAAAGCATTTTATCTATGGATGGCACATGAGCATGAACACACTGATTCCCCAGCAGCTCGCTGACCTTTGTTTCTCTTATGAAATGCTGTGTTTGAACTCAGTGAACCAACGCATCAGACTCAGATTAGCTGATTCATTCATTAATATTAAGCAGGGATATGAGCCTCATGTGTCATATTGCTCCCTGCATAATGTTTCATCCTCACCAGTCATGTGATCCGTGTTTGGGTCACCCGCCTCGGGGTTCGGGCAGAAGACGCTGGCGCACAGTGCTGGAGACAAAGACAAAGATGAGTCATTATTATAATAGTGATTTGATTAACATTTAACACATCAGCACAGTAAACCATCATATCACATCACGCCACAGTGGAGTCACTGTCCGAGAGGCCTGTTCCACTTTCATCTGACAAAAAAAGAAATACTGTATATAAAAAAAGATGGAAAATGCTTGTGAGGTTTTATGTCCATATTTGGAACTATGTAGTAAAAAATATAGCGTTTTTTCGTTTTTTGTTTTTCAGCAGGATTACGGAAAAACTACTGGCTCGATTTTCATGAAACTTGGGGAGAAAGTTAAGCATGGGCCGAGGAATAATCCATAACATTTCGGAGTGGATCTGAACTACGGGGCGGATACAAAAATCTTTTTTGCGAGATGGATTATGGCCCAAGGAGGTAATGTTGTCTCTTCAGCTTGCTTTGTCCATCTGCAGGATTAGGGCAAAACCACAGGCTCGATTTTCTTGAAACTTGGTGGTTGGGTGTACCAGCGTAGTCTTGATCACAGGGCGGATGCAGACATTATTGCTCACTTTGGTGTTACATACGACCTTCAGAGTCTGGGTCAGGACCGTCTGCACCTGGCTCTCACTTCTGACGTCACATGCACACATGGAAGCGACTGAGACGAAATGAAATTGGCTAGCAGCCAGCTAACGCTACTAACATTGCTAACAGTGTTAACCTGGCTGGGAACCAGAGGGTGGGCGTTATGCTATTAGCCATTAGCTATTAGCTATCCAGTGGGACAAGAAGTGAGAGCCTCACTCAGGTACATGTGTTTTTGAGGAAATGTAAAAGAGAACTCACCGTTTAGAACAGCAGATAGCATGAAAATCCAGATCAGAGACATGACTTGTACCTGTATTCAGAGGGAGAAGGCTTGTTGAATGATGAACTGAAGAGAACTCAGAGGAAACGCAGCTTATCACCTCAGGTCCAAAACAATATTAAAACACACGTCAATAAGCCACACGGTCAAATGTCATTTATTTTGATTCAATCCCACTTACAGCACAATACTCACTAGAGCACCAAATGTGGATTAATCCGCTGATGAAAATAGTCCCCAACAAATGCACTGATTCCTCCTGTTTGTGCAACAATATGAAACTATATATATATTTGTGTTTTTAAAATTGTACATCTTCAGTAGGAACCAATGGGCTTGGAGTCGAGAGCCACGGACAGGAAGACAGAAAGTATTAAGAGACGTTTTTGGTGTTTTCATGGGATTTGTTGTCAATTAGACAAACCGTAACACTTCAGAGGATCGTCCCGTTTCTGTGCTATTTTGAAAATACTGAATAAATTGACACAACAGAAGGTCCACATTGTGGCGGCCTTCATCTGATTACAGAGACTGTAAAAAAATAATAATAATAAATCAATCTAACGCAAGAATCAGACAAAAGATACATGCACACTGCATTAAAAGCTCCCAACAAATGTGCAACGTTTCGGTCTAACAGAGATCTTCATCATAATTGGACAATGATGAAGCTCTCTGTTAGATCGAAAAGAGGTCTAAATACCTAAAATGTTACAAGAAAAAAAAAGGGTAACACAGAGCAGAAATCCTGCGTCTGCACCAAACTCTGTTGTTTTCCTTGAGAGAAATGACACATATGTGCGTTTGTCAAATAATATAACAGCAAAGAAGACACAATCACAGGAGACAATGAGCTCCACATTATAATTATTGCAAAAGCTGGGCTCAAGTTCTGTCTCTTACCTCAACGCAACGATATCGGGACATTGTAGCCAATCAAAGACAGGAGCATGCTCATCACAGGGGACCAGAAATGTCACCATTTATTTTTTTTCATGGTGTTGTACAGACCTGAATTCACCCTGACATCCCCTATACCCAGCTCCATAAATTACCCCCGTCATTACAGCCGCGCCAGACGAGACAGACGACCTTCCCCGCTCGCTGGTTCAGTGTCTTTAATGGCTTCAAACAGCTCGGCCCACCTGTGGCTCCTCCGCTCTGCACAGACGAAGTGTATCATTACCGTTATTCAGGCTCAGAGCACATTTCACTAAGAGCAGGGACGTTAACAGTATTTCAGGTCAGCTGTCTCGTTACTGCAGTTAAGCTTTATATACAAGCTTTATTTAATCTTTAATGGCACCTCGAAGCTGAAGTGGTCAACTCTGCACGTTGAAGCAAGCAAATGACAAGAAAGAGTAATTTATATGATCTATGGAAGTGCAATAAATGCACTTCATTTGCACTGAACCTGCACAGCTCAGCAGCACATCATGGCTACATTACAATGGTTTGATACTTTCAACGGGCAGACACATCTTTTTTTTACTTTTTGCCTCAAGGGACAATAGAGTTGAACTGAACTGGAGGGTTATACAAAAAGGAGCAAAAAAAACCCACATTGATGGACTCTTTGAGGTATTTTTAACCACTTCTAATACTGTATATCTGCCTTTTACAATGTGTAGGTCGCTGTCTGGCTTATAGTGGAGGAGAGAAATGGAAGGAGACCAACTGTTGCCGCGTGGTGGGCTGAACGGTTGGTGTACGAGTAGAAATCTGTTCAGGCTCTATGTTACTCTAGAGACAAATGATATGATTGTTAACGGCCGTAACGGCGGATCTCCTCACACAACCTCTTTTCAGTACAATCATTAAATCTTCTTCTTCTTCACAAACAAGCTAGAGTTGCAGACGCCACCAACTGGACTGGAGTGTAGAGCGAAACTGGAGCATGTGCAGACAGCACGCTTGCTCAGCGTACAATCTGGACGGGGTTTTTCGGGATGCACGGCGGCGGTCTTAGTGGATGACGACATTTTTGTCAACGCTGACTCATGGTTACACGCAGTGGTCCAAGTCCTGTGTTTGTTGGACCCTTCCAGAGACCGAAGACTCTACAACAAGCTACTGTGACAGACAGACCCAAAGTGTACGCTGTAAATGCCTTAAAGTTGTTGGTGGATTAGATCAACGTGATCATCCTGTTGGAGTGACGTCTGTGTGCACCACCTGACGGATGGAAGTCAAATATTCACCCTCTTTTTAGCTCCGTTTTTGGTCTCCACCAACTCTAGATCTCTAAAAACAAAGAAATAATGTCTCTGTAGCTGCTAAATGCTCCAGCATGTTCACCAGCTGGTCTCTAAGTGTGTCTGTCTGCTGTTTGCACCTGAGCAGGAAGAGTACAGTGGGCTCAGCGTTGCCAGATGGGAAAAGTTAAGCTATCGTCCCAGAGGCTTAAAATACTATGTCATAACCACGACGTGACACTCCTACAAATCTAGTAAGAAATCCTCAGACTTCTGCTGCCCATCCTATCGGACACTGGGATGTACTTTCTCATCATGCCTACAAATCTACCCACATCGCTTTTAGCCATCTATCGCGCAAACTCTCTTCAAATGAGTGGCGGGAGAGAGAGAGAGCGACCGCCGGCCTCACGAGTCACGTACATCATCGCTTACATCAAGCATGACTGGCTAGAGAGCGGTCGTGTGAGAAGAGTGAACACAGACTTAGGATCCTCATGTTGCTCTCTGAGACAACATTAGGGCACTTTTGGAATTTTTTTAAATTGTACAGAGGGATAAATTATTCCATAAATACCATAATTATTGTTATTATTGTATTAATTATTGGTTTAATCAGAGCTTGTTTGATGAAAACCCCTGCCTGCTGCTGGAAACACTGAGACTGACAGGAAATAAACCGCAAAAAACAAAACTAGAAGCTCAAAGAGGGTAAAAAGCCCTGTCCGCTCTCACTTAAATGATATACTGTGAAACACAAAATGATGGGACATCAAAACACACAAACTAAGACGACAAGTCTCCAAACACAGAGTTCAAAATGTCAAACTAACTGACGAGCGGTGAGGAAACTCTTACCTTATTTGTCACGTGGTGGCTGCAGAAGTTGTGGTATCTTCATCGAATAAAGACAAGCGTTTTTAGTGCTTTTGTAGCATTGTTTGGCCAAAAGAATAAACTCTCAGCTCCACTAAATGTTTACCGGTCCAACTGAGGAGGTGAGCCCCTTCAGTCCAGGTCTTATTGGCGGTCAGGCGACACCCGAGCAGGAGCTTATCACGGTTCTGTTCCTGCGCAGGTATTTGAAGCTTTAACGGAGGTGGGGTCCTGACCGAGGGTCTTTGTCCTGCGCGGGGCTGGATTTGTGACCCAGGGGTCGACCTGGTCTTATCTGATCCTCGCAGGAGTTCAGATCAATGACTACCTGCAGGGGGGGGGGGCTGATAGTTGGGTATTGTGTGGGACAGGTGCATCTGTGGGGGAGGATGGTACACATGTTACAGAAGTGGATAATATTACAGAAACACCCGCCTCCGACTAGAGAAACTCTTATGTCGACTCACTCTGTAAAAGTGAGTTTCATGCAAAAGCACCACTTTAAATCCTGATAACCAGAAATCTTAGGCGACTAGGACCAAAAAGGACCAATTAGTCGAATTTAGTGGATTACTCAACTTGGGGACCAGTTTGGTTTAAAAAAAAAATGTATATGTATATATATATATATATATCATAATTTCCCTCCTTTTTTAAAGTGTCACAGGTGTTGCTTTGACTGTTTATCTCCTAAAGGCATCCTGTAGTTAACATGCACACAAGGACGCACATGCATGGCATGAAGATGAGGGGGAACATGAGATGTGTTAGTGTGAAGACACACTTCCTTTAGGATAAATATTAATTATCTTTTCATTATCATTTTTCCTTCAGTGCATAATAACAGTTTGAATTTTTGCCCTTAATGTTTACTACTTTCACCCTCAATGGTCTTGGATGTGGATGCATTAATATTTAGAGACGCAGTAACAGTCATGTCTGATTGAAAAGCAGCATCAGAGAGACGCAGCAGGGGCAGCTGGGAAAATTAGCCAGATTGTATTAAACTGACACAAGAAAAATCTAAATTGGTTTATTTAGAGAAAAAAAAAAAAAGACACTTTTTTTCACTCAAATTCCAGACTGTTATCTAAACCTTAAAATTAAAAAGCTTGGATTTAAATATGATTTTCATAAATAGTCCAGTAAGACAGAGTTTTTGTTTCATTTTTAGGATTCACGATTTCGGTGTCCGGTACGAGTCCTACATTTAGTCCTCTTGGCCCTAAACTAAACACGCCACTGTGTAGGTTATAGTTATATGACAGATGTGCAAAAAAGTTGCACTTTTGTATGAAAACTTTTGAGGTCAAACAATTTCCAATTCCATCCAGATTTAAAAAGACCGGATTGTCCAGATGCTCCAGACGTGCACGGCGCTCTGGTTTGTAGTTTCAGTCACTTCCTGTGACGATGAACAGCTCTTTGTTTTCTCTCCACTTCCACTCGGGTCACAGCTTATTGCACATCTTTGTCAGGCATCTCTGTTTCAGATCTGTGGAGGGAGGAGGGTGGAGAGGAAGGTGGAGGGTGGAGAGGAGGGTTACAACCCGGAGACACATTCTTCTCATGCGGTCATCTCTGAAACTGAGGAGATCAGCTCTGATCCAGGATTTAAAGTCATGTTACCCACAACTCTGGTTACTTTGAATTGACTCATTAATTAGTTAAACGTTTAATGCTGCAGCAGAAAGTTGCACCGGCAGAATCATCCGAAACATCAAAGTGCTCGAGGTTTATTAGACTGCAGGTAACCATAGCAACGTTACTGATGCGTCAGGCTCTGTTGGCAGTGCACAGACTGGTGAAACTAAGCGAAACCATGAGGTTAGACGGACTACAAACATCATGGAGGAGGCTTTAAAAACACACACACAGCCTTTGTTCCTTTGGTCATTGGACATACGAGAAGGCAGAAGAGGCAATAGCCTCCAGTATGAGTGTTTGTTTTTTTTTTAGGACATTTTTCATATTTTCCGGGTTAAGTGTCCGTATGTAGTCTTGACACTTCAAAATAAAAGCTTCTGCGGCTTTTGTGATTTTTACGTGATCTCTGGTTTTAGCTTAATTTTGCTCGCTGCTTTCATATCAATTTCAAATCAAAGCCTTGTAAAGCCGAGTCTAAAAATACACACCGAGCACTAATTAGAGCCGGAGGGAGGACTGATATGACATCGTGCGAGTCCTCTCTCTGGCCTGGCGGTTGGATGAGCTCTGGATGATCGGCGTGTCAGAAGCTGTGAGAGAGGAGCCCATTAGCTCCTGCAGAGCTGCCGCTCGTATGAGATCTGATACAGAGTCCCCATCAGGATGGGTGAAGGATGAAGTGTGCTCCAATTATTTCTGATTCTCACACACACACACAGACACACACACAACTCTGTCGTCCGACTGCGTTTTTAAAAGCACCAACATGACTTCCACTTTAAAAAAAAATGGGCTTCACTCCCAGTTACTATTTGATATTATTAAAGCGTCATTCAGACTGAAGAAAGGAGGAAGTGGTATGTTTTTTTTATCCATTTGGCACCATGTATAAAGCCCTTTGTGTTTTATAATAAACGCAGTGTACAGATATTTCTGCCTTAAAGCTCAGTGATCTGTGAAGTCTCCATAAAGCTTCACTTCACAACGTGGGAGCTGCTGGCCCTCCATTGATTACCTTCCTCTGCGGCCCACTTACTTCTGGAGAAGGAGACCCTCCTGACCCGCCGACACACCTCCGACGTGTGTTGTTCATACCAGAGGTGGCTGTCGTCACAGTATCTGTGGCACAAGAAGGTTTCAGTAAACAGCTGCACATCAACACATCAAGACTCACGAAACACGTCCTTCACGCAGGTACGTTTTCAAGCCAGCTAATAATGAGCTGTATGAACATGTGTAAGTGTCTCACAGGGATGAAAACCATTTGGTGATTTGTGGGTTTAGTGCAAGATTACAGAAGACACATGCTGTTTACTAAAATATATATAATATATTATATATAATATATATATATATATATTATATATAATATATTATATATATAATATACACATATATATATATATATATATATATATATATATATATATATAACAAAATGGGGTTTTAATGATACGCAAACACTGGAGGAGCTGAGCAGAACAAAAAGTAAGTATATATATATATATATATATAGAATATGTATAAATAATATATATATTATATGCATTCAGTAGTCTTTACTTTTTGTTCTGCTCAACTCCTCCAGTGTTTGCCTATCATCAAAACCCCATTTTTGCAGCAGTGTCTTCTTAGTGTTGAAAGTGTGAACACCTTTTCATGCGCGTCTTGTGGCCGAAGGGTCTGCAGAGGCACTGAGAGAAGAACTTGCAGAGCTCGAGGACGCAGGGCTGCAGCTTGTGGGCGGCGACGGTCGTTGCGCTGCCGGAGGGCGAGGCGTCGGTCAGCTCCGGCCTTCTCCACGGACAACCTCTCAACAGACAGAGCGAGAGGTCACGTCAGTCACTGATCCCAGTTCGCCACCTGCTTAATGACTTTAGTCTGCTCTGCCAAACAAAACCAAATTAAGAAGATAATCACGAAGATAAAAGATGATCACACAGGTAGGTTTGCACGCAAAAAAATGTTAAGACAAAGACATTATAATTAACCTTAAGATTTTATGTATAAATAAATCCTCCTAACAACCATCCTTCAAATTCTCTTATTGTATCCCTTTTGCATAATGTCGTTTCAGTGCTCAAACCCCCATTACAGGAATCACTGGTGCCAATGCATTCTAATCATAATTAATGCATTGCAGGTACACGGGCTCCTGATTACCATAAAAATACATATTCAAATGTGAATTTTAATTAGATACTTCTCCACATATTTGCTCATTTTGAAACCCTTATCGTGCCGATATCCAGAGAGGTAACATTTTACAAATCAAGACAAACAGACCCTCGACGCTCGGTTTGGATATTTAGTTATTCTTCATCCTCTTCGCTTTATTTTTTTCACTTTCCACAATCCATTAACGTCAGTTCAGCATGAGTGCACTCGGAGGACAGCTTCCTTTCATACATTTGCTTTTATAACATTTAACAAATGAAATGCAGATTCAACATGTATCATGCAAGTTTCTAATCCATATAAAATGATGTTTCACATATGATGAATTCAAAAGGCATGTGTGATAATTAAATTCAATTTGCACATCCGATTTTTTGTCCCCGAGCAGAAAGCAAAACATGCGCTTACTTGAGCTTAAATGGCCCATTTTGTTGGCCGTATTTCAAAATATCCATAAATGGTTGGTTTCACAGGCGTTGGGAGCGAGCAGGACCTTTGACCTCATTTAAAATCAGATCCCAAATGTAATCATGCTCTCCACTGATGGTCCCTTGAAACACGAGGCCTTCAAAGCCAACAACTTGCATATGTCTCGTCTCGCCCGTGGCCCTTTTTCCTGCAACAACACCTCACTGGACGAAGAGCGACATGAGCTGGCAAAAAACAGAACACCATGTCTTCCAGGCAAGACAGGAAACGTAACTCAAAGACAAACCTAAGTGTTGAGTCTGCTTGGAGACAAAAATCAGCCAGTCGCCATTACTCCACCACGCGTGAAGACAAATATGAGATCTACACCAGAGCCGCCATCAACCAAAGCCACGACTACATCAGTCCTCTCTCAAGGCGCTCAAGCTGTTCTCCTCGAGCTTGCTAATGCAAAAGACGCCCATATCAGAAACATGAAGGCATGTCCAGCAGAGATAGCGCAAAGAATCTTTCTGACATTTCCAAAATCACGTTGAGAGGAAGCTAAAACAAGTCGTGCATCACTTCAAGTGCTTCTCCTGAGCATTGGCTGAGAGCAGGGAGGTGATGGATGTTTGCCAGCTTCCTCATTTTCACCAGGAAGTTTTCAACACCGTTAAAAATGTCGTCCGTGAACACGGGGGTTTTGTGAGACTTTTTATCAAAGGCTAGCTCGCACTCTGTTCAGCGGCTAGTGCTAGCTTGGTGACGGTCAGGGGCTTATGCATGCTTATTTAAAAGCAGTGTAGAAATGCATTAAAACATGAATATTAGTTGTTGCATATAGTTTGGTGTCATCTTTTGTACCATTTTTGAATAATGATTTTTGAGACCTCACTAAAATACTGTTATATTACTCAGGAATATCAACGTTTTGCTCATTAAATGAACAGAAGCATCACTAATTGAATTTTAATTAGATACTTCTTCACATATTTGCTCATTTTGAAACCCTTATCGTGGCGATATCCAGAGAGGTAACATTTTACAAATCAAGACAAACAGACCCTCAACGCTCGGTTTGGATATTTAGTTATTCTTCATCCTCTTCGCTTTATTTTTTTCACTTTCCACAATCCATTAACGTCAGTTCAGCACGAGTGCACTCGGAGGACAGCTTCCTTTCTTACATTTGCTTAAAATATTAAAAATATTTAATAAAATATTAAATAAAAATCTGAAAAGTTGTTAAAATTAACTTTAATTACCAGTACATATTTTGCTCTTTTCTTTATTTATTATCTATGATTGGTTAATCGAGTATTAGGGTTTCACTGTACACTGCCAAATTGTGCCCGTGTGATTTCACCACTATCAGGCCACAATAGAAAATAGTGAGAGTACAATTGTTGTGGCCCGCTCTATCATCAAAGTTGCCTATAGCTCTACTAGGAGAAAAAACAGGGTTAAAGTGCAACCCACACCGGCCACGTTGTTTTCAGTTGATCCATGTCAATTACAGGCATCAATTTACGGCCAACGCACAGACAGAAATAGTTGCGGCAGGCAGGATGTGCTCATGAGAGGAAAGAACGTGGAGAGTCGACGAACATCGATGCGGAGATACAGGTAGAAAAGGGTTTGTATAGTAAACAATGCGCACAGGTGTTCACGTGTACATCATATAAAGTGCCGGTGTCCGTTTGAGCCGCACTAGCAGCTGGGCGAGACTGTACTTCTGCCAAGTTTAGGTCATATAGGAATCATCATAATTACCAGTGTCCGACTCAGAAATAGCTTCTGAATCTTTAATTTGTTATTATTATTTTTTTAATGCTATGATATATCCAACTTTAAGTAATTTCACCCAAATATAATGGATAAAGTGCAGCGTTGTTGTTGCCCTCACACAACCAGCAATCATACAACCATCTTATATCATCTAAATGTTCTGGACAATGTTAGCTTTCTGAGCGAGTAATCGTCTTATTTTGTACGTTAGCGGTCTAACATTTGCTAACTGGCACTAAACACAAAGTATAGCTGAGGCTGCAGATTTTGACCGGATGAAGAGGAAAAGTGAGACCTGAGGCTACATCTTGTGGGGACATGAATATCTGTGCAGAATTACATGTCAATCGAAATAGTTGTTGAGATATTTCAGTCTGGAAAAATAATAATAATGCTATCAGTCAAATTCATCTTTAACTTAGTTTATTGTGCGTTTTATCTCTTTTTCTGCAAATAAATTACACTCAATATAGGAGTGACGGGAGATGCTGTACAAAAGCGTACGCAAATGTATGTGTATTATTAACATGGTATCAATATTTCATTTTTTAAATATCACGGTCAGTACCGGTATATCCTCTAACCTCAAGTCACCATGAAAACCTGCAGCTATTTCCATTTATTTAACAACACAAGAGCAGCAAAACCTGTAACAAGATGATCTGCAGTGTGCAGACGGCTGACACAGATCAGCCATTTATGGTGCAATGAACCTGAGCTTCTTATCACTGGTGTGTGTGTTCGTTTGTGTGTGTGTGTGTGTGTGTGTGTGTGTGTGTGTGACACATCGCCATCTTCTATGAAATGTCCACAGACTCGACACACGGAGTGCATAGCTGTGCAGCTGGGCCACAAACGCTCATTTTACTGCACACTAATGACTCAGTGACAAATTGCACAGGATGCTCCAGCCTTCTGTTTGTTGCTAGGCAGAAGTCAGTGGGGGAGCAGCTGCTGCCCCTACTGTGAGAGGTTACTGCCATCTAGTGCTTCTGCAGGGACATGTGGGGAAATATTAAATGTAGGAGTATCTTCAGTATTTACTGGTGACTGTTTAATGTGAATACATGAACTTAAAGGGGACTTATGATGCAGATTTTCAGGTTCATATGTGTATTTTAGTTACAGTTATGTTTGCAATGCTTTAATGATCAAAATACACATTTTTTGCATAATGTGTCTGAACATGAAAAACGCTCCATTTTAGCGCCTGTCTCTTTAAGACCGCCCCTCCTGAAAAAACCCAGTCTGCTTTGATTGGCTTGCGGGAAAGATTGCAACGTATTTCTCAAGCCGTTGGTGGAGATACTCAGATGGGGGGTGGTATATTCTAAAGACTGGGGTGGTCTTATTTCACACTTTGTGGGTTGGCAGACACTCAAATTCCCCAAATACATGCGCGCAAGCACTGAAAATGTGAGTTTTTCTTGATATGGCCCCTTTAAATACATCATTTGGATGACAATGAGGGAATAAAATAAAGAGAGTTTACAAATAATTGTATTTGCTTTGTGATTTTGCTCATTTAAATTGTCAAAAAGGTGTATTAAAGACTATTTTAGTTATAGATTAGATTTCAGATTCAGGGCAAACTTGTTTGGTGGCCCAGTGACGCATAACAAACGAGAGACACGACGACACGACGAGCACACAGACCGACACATATTCCAAGCCAACCTTGCCACTGAATTAAAATTCAGTACAATCCAATGATCAATGAACAAAAGGTTCAATTTAAGTGATGCATCCGAAAACAGGACCAATAAAGCAATCAATAAAAGTGGAAGAAATTATGTCAAAAATACAATCTGGACATGTATTTTTTGTGGCCAATTTGCAGTGGAGTAAGATTCCATTGTTTGTGTTGTGTTGCATGTGTTGGGTCTGTCTTGGTTTGTATTATCTTTTTAGAAATTCTCTAGGAGTTCTCACTTTAAAATGTGATCCCTTTGGATTCAGGGTGTTTTTTGTAGATCTGTAAATAAGTCAAATTTGAGCCAGTGGGCGTTATAATTTAGAAAATGTCGTGGATATCAGGGGTCATTACGTGTATTTTTTTCCTTCTATTGACTTTGTTGTGAAGCAAAATCAATTCACTTAAAATGAATATATCATTATGTTCTTATATTAAAAAAAGGCAAATGTGAATTCAGATTTTTAGCATGTCCGATCACGTGTAATAAAAGCATGTAACTGCATAACAAATGCAGTTATGTATTATTAATAAAATATGACCCATTAATTCAATTGACTTAGGGTAAAAGATACTTACTCATTTCTAAATTCTATAGGTTTATTACATGATTTAAGAATTAATTGCATCTCTTTTATGGTGATCCACACAGCTTGTAATGTTTTTTTTTTTTTGTGCCTCACAGGAGTCTAACAGGCTCACTCATCATGTAGCCGACAGATAAACGCTGAATATTTGGCCTTAATTTGCTTTTAACCTTTGCAGCTTAAAACCATGAAAGCGTTCACATGAAAGGGGGCCTGCGTTACAACACACACACACACACACCACACACACACGCTAAAATTTAATCAGTATTCGTCGGTGAGTCCAGAAATAACATTGAATGGATCTGATGTGTTTACAGTTGTTTTCTGAGAACAGGTCAGAAGGCAGGCAGAGCAAAAGTGTTCCTGCAGAGCAGAGCAGCTAACAGGCTGTACACAAAAACAGCGCTTATTATTCGTCAGAAATACTTAAACCTGTTTTGATTTCTCCCATATGGCATTTTTATATCCTCCGTCCCGTGGTCATTTATCTCCATTTTGTTTTATATTCTCTGGAGAACAGAACACTTCACAGTGACCGTATCCTCACCATAAAACCGACAGAATGTAGGTTGTTAAGTCAAAGCTTTTAAAAAGGACCTCTGTTTTATGCTTTCCTGACAATGGACCTCTTGTAGTGATGTGAGGGTGGGGGTGGGGGTTGGATATAGAAGGTGTCTGACTTCAACAGAAACCGCCGTCTCTATGTGATCTCCTTCCAACAGTCACAATTATGAATCCTTGTGGAACACACTAATAAAACAACAATTTTTATAAATCGGGATCCATGTCAAAACATACTTAGCTGCTCCGGCTAAAATTGTCCCGGCGCATGAAGACTTTGGAAAAGAGAAAAGACCATCAGCATCAGTACCACAGCTTATGCCAGTTGGGCATCCTGATCAGATGCCCGAACCACCTCAGTTGGCGCCCTACGACACAAAAGAGCAGCAGCTCTACTCTGAGCTCTCTACAGATGTCTGAGCCACTTGTATCCGTGATCAAATTTTGTCACTATCAAAAGCTCCTCACCATAGATAAGGATTGGAACATAGATAGATGGGCTGGTAAATTGAGAGCTTTGCCTTCTGGCTCACCCCCTGTTTCCCTTTTACGGATGAGGTGCTAAAACTTGTTTTTGGCCGATTCATATAGAGTCAGTGAATCACTCTCCCCTGGGACAACTTTGCCTTGGGAGACCCTACCAAGAGCTATTGCTACCAAGAACAGCCCCCAGGGTCAGGCAAACCCCTATACTTTGTTAAGGTGGCAATTCTTTGATTTGTGCACCTTACCAAACACCTATACTGCCAGTTTACTTTTTATATACAAAACCACAGCACAGAAAGTGTACTTCCCCACTACTGTATAATCCTAATAAAATAATAATTATTTGAAATAATTTTGGTCATATTAAACCCACTGAACTGAGAAATCCTTACCTGGTTTTTCTGTTTCCACAGACTTGCTAGATGTTGTAGTTCTCATGCTAAGCAGCCCCATAGTCCTTCTAGCCACTGTTGGTCCTGCTGTGGGACGAACAGGTAAAGGTCTTGTGGGAGGAAATGTGGAAGGCGTGTGCTGGGTTGTTGTACTTGGCTGGTGAGAAGTTGTTAGCCGGGTCAGACTAATACCTGGTGAAAGGGTTGTGGGTTTGATTGACGCTGGGGCCAGGAAGGTTGTACTTGTGGTTGATGGAGCCCGAACTGTGGTTGATGGAGCCCGAACTGTGGTTGATGGAGCTCTTACTGTGGTTGATGGAGCTCTTACTGT
>CALSBV010010931.1:2350556-2384981 GCA_943590825.1 Bovichtus diacanthus | reverse complement strand
AATAATAATAATAATAATAATAATAATAATAATAATAATAATAATAAGAGAATGCTTTAATTGAAGGGTACAAATTACTAAATGAAGATGGAATAAAAATAATATCAAGTGCAAAGAATGACGACATCGTGAGATTCAAGCTCTGCAAGACATTACTAGTAGTTTGTTTAAAATCTTAAACATTTTTCCTCATAAGTTTGACATAGAGAGCAAAACAGTGGTTTTAAAGTTGGCTTCCTTTTGTCCAAGTCTAAAAGTCTAAACTTTTCAAAATGACAAATATTTAAAACCCTCTAATCTCCTGAAAGAAATCCAGCAAACACAACTCACCTGCTCCTTGAATCCTCCGGTAAACTGTGCAGCGCTGATGATCCTCCAGCAGCATCAAACCTCGCCCCGTGTGTCACACACCTATGGTCAGATACGGATTAAGCCCCCCCCCCCAGTCTGGCTGCAGGCTGGGCAGTGATCCCTAACCCACTCCACCAGCTCCACTGCAAAAAATACCATACTGAAATTTACCACTTTACTGTATAAACTTGAACTCATTCTTTAATACTCGTCTTTGTGGCAACAAATCTAAGTTTTATCCAAAAAAATAACTATTGTTATGACTTGAATTTAAAGTGGTATTTCATATATTTTGGCTCCATCCTTAATGGTCAGCCTGTGTTGTGGTGTTTCTGCACCTACCAGACAATCACCTGTCAATCAAACTGTGTAGACGGTGCTGTGGCGTCTTCTTCCTGAGTGTGAAACGCTCACATGCTCACCTTCACAACCGCCCGCTACTGGCGAGAAACCACGTTCAGCGGCTGAGAAAAGAGGTTATATAAAAAGAAGCAAAGCAAGAGTAAACATTGCCGTGATTTAGAGAGACCTAGATTAGTTATTAAAGTTATTTATTAGCACGAACTTTCATCAAGTCAGGTTCAGCAACAGTTTAGTCATTTGGGGAATGTAATGGTACGGGACAAAAATCACTCATATAAACAATAAAAATACAATATAAACAGATATGAACGTGTTGTTTAAACACTCTGAGCAATAAAATACAACACATGTTCTTTGCCTCCGTGTTGTTTCCACAACTTGAACACAACTGGGGAAATGGGACCATTTGAGGAGCACCTGAATGCAGCATTACAGTACACGTTGCACCTTTAAATGTAACCAAATGTCTAGAAGTAACTGTCGAACATGAGACGTCTAGATGTCTTTGAAGCTGCTAACCTCTGTCTCTGTGGTTCAAGTGGGTTCTACCTGACAAAATGTGGATTTATTTCCATAAATCAGAATCAGAAAACCTTTATTCGTCCCACAGTGGGGGAGAAAAGATGAGGACTAAAGCCTGTCGTGAAAGATTAGCATGGCTTTTCTCTCTTACACAAATGAACATGGGTTCAGTTCCAAACTACTGACATCAAGTTTTTCTTTTTTGTCAGAATGTCCCAACACTTGCAGCCAACCTGAAGCCCTCAGCTGCACAAAGTGGCTTGTTAACATGGAGGTGGCTTTTTACAATTTAAGACTTTTGTTTTTCCCTGTTTTTTGTTTACCTGGTGCAGGACTTTATCTTTACTGTGCCCTGCAGCTCATTAAAAAAAAAATGTACAGAGCTGATGCTCATTTTAGGGAAGCTTATGAGACTGCCATGCTCTGTGTGCGCTGTCTATTCAGTTCCTGGTTTCAGGAAACTGCCATCCAATCAGCTGCTCCAATCAGCCACAGATTCCTGCCCACCATCTGTGAGCAACCAGTAAGCAGCGGAGATGTCTTCTGGCCCCAGTCTGCTCTGTTCTGTTTCTTTCTTTTAATTTCACTTATTTAATGTGTGTGTTATCTGCACTGACATATGAAGCTTTCAGGTGCATGAAGCAAGAACCTTTTTAGTGTCATATTGTCTAATTATGTTTAAAATAAAATTAAAAGCCCATAAAACTGGGCAAATGTAATATCAATAACTTATTTCACTGTCAAAGTCAATCACTCCAAAATGTTGAAATGTGACTTTATATTTCTGTCTGTTTTTGGAGCCCCAAAAAGTCCTGAAAGATACATATTTCGATGATCTAAGATGAAAGAAGTATTTATTATCTTTCAGGGGTCGTATGTCGTTGGTACTTTTGCAGCAAACAATATTTTTCCAAGCAATGGAGAAGGTTTCTTAGCCCCCAACACTCCATGTTTTTGTATAAGTTAGCAATGATACTGCATGTTTACCTCACACATTTCTCACCTACATTTGACTACATTTTTACATTTCATTTAAATGCTATTTTAAATATCCTAAACCCATCATATGTTCCTTTCAGTTAATGTTTGCTTTGCATTTCACAACTTAAATGATTTGATTACACAAAGAAGTGATCGTTGTGGTTAGAATTATTCTTTAGCCTGAAATCAGCTGGTCTGTTAAGTGGTAATTAGTTTTGATGACAAGCTTTCAACCCACCTGTTTCGACTGCACTTACAAGCTATTGTTCTACACTTGTATGATTTCACCTATTTCAAGCTTATGTACTTGCAAGATTCTCGCTGTTTAGAGTCGTGTCCTCATGATTGTTTGCACTTATTGTAAGTCGCTTTGAACAAAAGCGTCAGCTAAATGAACTGTAATGTAATGTAATGTATTTTAGGAAGTTGTTCTAGTCAGAATACAGTGTTAGCAGGTAACAGGGGGACATTTTTTGCAGTGTAGGTAAATGTCCGTAATAAGCCGCTGGAGTGACATACGAGCCGTGGGGGAAGATCAGTGAATAAGAGGAGTGAATGCGAGTCTTTAACGACGGGGGATTGGTGGGCACTTTGGGCGCCTTGGCATTCACATTCGGAAACATTGAGGCACACAGCAGTAATTGGCAGAGGAGGAAACAGGGCTGCTGAGGGCCTGGGAACAGCTGCCCCCCGGGAAAAGTCACACATACTTTTTAGCTAATAATTATAACAAGAATAAAAATGTAATGTATTAAGCAGTAAAGACATAATTGTCACACAAACACATTGTGGCTGCGCTCCCGCTGTGGGATTATTCTCATGCTTATTAAGCTGAACATGGAAAAACTGCCTTGCACGCTTTCTGCTCCTAAATCAAAAAGAATTGAAAAGAAGAAAAAAAACAATTATGTTTAAAAACACAAAGCCATCTAAACACAGTTTAATCAAATGCATGTCAATGAGAGACTCAAAGAAAAAAGGCATGTTGGGAAACTTTAAACGTTATTAAATTCATAGTGACTGTGATTTAAAAAAAATACTTCGCCTTCCATTAGATTTGTTTGTTGCTGCAGTAGGAATCAAAACAACATTAATCCTGAAACATTTGTAATTATCAGAGCTGCTGCAGGTACTTGTACGGAGGAGTATTAGGACCAGGCATGAGGAAGAGATGAGAGGAAGTTTATTTTATTTGCATTTTGAGAATATTGTTGAGCATTAAGTAAAAATGTTAGGAATAAAGTCTGAGAATAAAGACGAAATGTTGAGAATAAAAGATAAAATGTTGAGAATAAAGATAGAATATTGAGAATAAAAGATAAAATGTTGAGAATAAAGATAGACTATTGAGAATAAAAGATAAAATATTGAGAATGAAGACGAAATGTTGAGAATAAAAGATAAAATGTTAAAAATAAAAATAGAATATTGAGAATAAAAGATAAAATGTTGAGAATAAAAAATATTGAGAATAAAAATAAAATGTAGAAAATAAAGACAAAATATTTTTTTAAAAAAAGATAAAATGTTGAGAATAAATTAAAAAAAATTGAGAATATAGACAACATATTGAAAATAAAGATAAAATATTGAGAATTTAAAAAAAATTTGAGAATAAAGATAAAATGTTGAAAATAAAGATAAAATATTGAGAATAAAAATAAAATGTAGAAAATAAAGATGAAATATTAGGAATAAAAATAAAATGTAGAGAATAAATCAAACTACTAGCGTTAGCGCATATACTTAAAGTTCAACTTTATTTTCGACCTTTCGACTTTATTCTTGAAATGTAAAAAAAAAGAAAATCCTGTACTATATATATGAATATTTATTTATTTTTGTTTGGGTTGCGGTTCAACCTTCATCTCTTAAATGCTTTTCTAGGAAACTCGTTACTGTGTGCACAACTAAAAACTAACCTTTTTATACTGCAGTATCTATAAAAAATACTAAAGTGTTTGATGGAACAAACCAAATACTAAATGCTATTCAGCTTTTGTTAGAGCCATAAAATACAAATGTGAAGTGTGTCCTTGTGGCGGTCAAGGTAAACCTTCCTTCAGATACAGAGTTTTTAACTTTTAAGTGTAAAGTTTGGCCTGATTGTGTAAGTAAAGGTCACGGCGTCTACATTACAGTTCATCTCATATTCATATCTCACAGCTCACTCATACACTTTTCAATTCAATACTTTATTAATAACTGGTGCAATTGAAAAGACAAAAAATAAAAAAATCAAGTAAGAATACATTTGCATATTATATCATCAAAACAAAAATATTCAAAGTGGTCTAATACAGAATAGAAATGGCAATTTTTTATTTTTTTTTAAAACTGGAATGAGAGAAATGATGCACAGCTCTGAAGGCCACTAGTGTAAAGTTGTCCAAACTTCCCTTAAATAAAACCTAAGAACATCAAAACTTTTTTCATAAGCCAAAAAAGCTGCTGTCAGTTAACTCACATGAAGTTTCGTGTAATATCTATGTTTAAAAAGTCATTTTCTTTTCTTTCTCAAAGCGTGGTGGCTGCATTTACACAGGATCAGCAGATGTGATTTTGAATACCGTTCTCTTTCTATTTCCCCCTCACATCTTTCTGTGAAAACAACCAGCTAGCTATCACAGTAGTTTAAGCTGTTTTCAGTTTAAAGTTTATTGGCACATTTTTCAAGTAGGGTCCTACAGTATAGAGCTTTGTTCCAGTAAGAAAACCTCATTCACAATCCCAATTGTGATAACGCAAAATGTCAGCCTACAACATAACTTTACTCAACAGCATGTCATGTACTTAACTCCATTTCTCTGTACATGGATAAAACATATACATTTTTAATAATATAATATAATTGTTTATTGATGTTTAAGGAGTTTTAATGAGTTTAACTGAGAGGGCCAAATTCTGTTTTTTTCGCAGATTAAAAACTTGGGATAAAAAGTGGATCATAGAAATGGCAGAAAGCACCCACTTTTTAAGTTATTAGCCGATTAAATGTGCATTATCAGTGGTTATCGGTACCATTTTTAATATGTCAGAGGGGCCAAATTCAACCCACTTTGTTGTAAAAGTGAACATTTTAAACAAAAACTAAATAATTTCTTTAGGTTGTAGGTTTAGGCAACAAAACTACTTGGTTAGGTCTAGGGAAAGATCGTGGTTTGGCTTAAATAACTACATTTGGAAAGTGAAAGTAAATGTTGTAAACACAAACATGTTGTTTATTTCACATGGGAAACGAACACCTGTCTCCCGGGTGGGAATCCAGGCTTTTTGCTCCTGACATAATTACTACAGCCACCAGAGGTCGGTGTCTTCCTCCTGTAGCGTGTGAATCGAGGATAAAACCTAATACTTGGTGTAGCATTCCTCTTGTGACCCACGTACTGTATATGAAACAGATAACCACTGAAAATGCATTTTTAATCAGCTGATTATATTCAAACCGGGTGGAGAAACGGTCATGATGGCTTTAGTTTTCTTGAATAATAACAAATTAATCCTGGTTTGACTTTGAATCACAACGGGTTAGGTTGCAATTCATAGCAAGTGCTAATCTAGACAATTATTTATCTTAACATGGATAGCAAACCTGAGGGAAACGCTTTACATTTTTATTTTTAAGGAAAGGCCGATGACAGAAACTCAAATTCATAGAGTTGCGAAAGCTAGTTGTTCCGTTAGCTTACAGAGCTACGGCGCAGCTAGCCTACAGTGACATCAGGACTTAGCTCTCTGTGAAGTCATGTCGTAGAAGAAGAGCGTGCACCTACGTGGAAACACATGATCGGATTTAAATGATGTGTTAAAATGTCTAGTGTAGTCTATAGATGCTAGCTTCTTTATGCTAACAATCGACTAACAATGTTGCTCCTCCTGATTGAGTTACTGCAGCTAGCTAGCATTCTGTGTTGGGAATTAACCTTTAGGACGGGATCAGCCTTGTCTGTCTGGAGATGAGTCTAACTGTCTGTTCAAATGTAAACATTTCCAGATGTTTTTTCTTTTCCTGTGCAAATGCAGCCTTCCACATAGATATTACACATTTTGACAGCCACAGCAAGAAAAGCATGACCCCAAAAAAAAAAAGAACTGCACTGTAAAAGGCCAAGGCACAAATAATTTGTAGCAATTAAGATGTCTGTAAAATGACAGGTTATGTAGAACGTGTGGATCAGTGCATTGCTTGGTATGCAGTTACAGTGAATACAACCATACTTAACAGAATAATCACAGAAAGCACTGTTGCCCTCTTGACTACACGGCTGCCATAAAGTGCTTCTTTTCATTCAGAATGCACATACAGACGAGTTCACTCACAGAGAGTTGAAGAACGTAAATAGCACACATATAAGTGTACGCACACATGGAATTACATGTGTAAAAGGGGCAGAAATGTGTTGAAAATGCTTGCTTTAAGTACATACATGCTTCATTACGGTACCAGGTTACGGCTTTGAAAGATAGGAGAAGGATTTTTTATTTAATCCATCGAGAGAAATCTGAATATGACGTGAAACTGCATGTAGAAGTTAAATAAAGTGTATTTAGACTTTTGTAGGCTGTTTTTCCTGCAGACTTACTAAACAATTGCTGCTTTTCGGGCACTGGTACCAAAGGTTACAGAGCTACACTCCCTGACTTTAATGTAGTTTCCAAAAATCAACCCGGAACACCAACATTTCATTGAAACTCAATGCAGCTTATATTTGTGTTTCAAACAACACCAGTAAACAAGAAGAAACGTTGGCGATTAGGGGATCCTTTGGGCGCTATAACCAAATAAGGGAGTGTAAATTTAAAACAGTGCCTTACAATAAGCGCTTGAGGAAAGGTTTAGTGTCGTAACCGTGACAAGAACAAGAAATTGACCAAATCATTGGAAAAATATAAAAACTACCACCTAACAACTACTGCTGCAAAAACAAGGAGATGAGCATCACTGGTGACAATTATATGTTTCAAATCCAAAAATAATCCGAAAGTAAATAATCCTTCTCTATTTAGTGTAGCACCTTTTATGTTTCAAACTAAAATACTATCAACATCCTAAAATGGCATAATAGGAAATTACAAATGGGAAACCAAATTCCTGAACTCACCAGTTTGTGCATGGGACGGTTAGATTCTGAGTTTATGGAAAATATTAATAACTTCAAACTGGCAGACCGAAGACATTAAAAAGAAAAAAAGGCAAAATGCTGATTGTCAAATTAACTGTTAAATGGTTCTTTCCAATAAACAAGATTTCTTGTTCTGCACTACTTACTGATACTGAAGTGTCCATCGTGTTCATACGGTGTTGTGTGTGGTATCCGTTTTCTATATATTGTGCACACATTGATAAATCACTTTGCTTGGTACAACTAAAGTCATCAATCACATGGACATTTTCCATTGGAGACGTTTGAATTACTCTTCATCCTGTTGGGCGATAACTTATTCTGACATCTTTCAGACACACAGCTAATAAAATAAGAAATAAAAAGAAATCAGTACAGTAATTACTGGAGCAGGATGGTTAATGTTTATATCATCCAGTGACATCATTGGCAGATGGAAACCTCTCCAACAGATCTGGGAAACAAAGTATTGACTCACAAGGCAAAGTGTGAGGAATAAATGAGCGTACGTGCTCACGAATCAGAGTGCATCATCGGATAAGTCGTGGAAATGGCTTCATTGTAAAGATTCTATCCATTTGGTCACTAACTGAATTGGCACTAAAAGCAGTCTGATGTCAGATGTACAAATTAACCCGTAGGCAGCAGTTTGTTAAGTAGATAAGCAGCAATTTGAAGTTAGTATTTTAGTTTGTATTCAATGGCAGGTAGGTTTAAAACTTGGGAAAATTTAATTAAAAGTGGTTTATTCAAAAATACTGTTAGACAAACATGAAGTGATATTTTTTATACTAACATTGAATAAAATTACTAAAATATGAATTCATGGTGCCGAACCCACTGAGAATCAACAGCAAATCTGCAGCTTTTAGCCTCTTTCAGCTCCTGTTTTTTTTTCGTTGAATATTTTCTTCTCAGTGTCAGATTGACTTTCGCTAAGATAAACTCTGGCATTGGACACGAGGAAAAGTTGTACAATTGTGCTTAAAATAAGTGAGTTTCTGTCAATTGGTTTGAGCTTTTTTCTGTTTACCAGTTTACCTTTTGCCTGTTGTGGAGAGGTTTGACATAAAGACGTCATTGGAGAATGCGTTCACAAATAGTACAAAGCCTTATAAAACAACACAGCATGATGTCGGGCGTAATTGCTCTTAAACACGCAAAATGTAATTTCATTCACAAAACCCATGTGGTCAGGAAATGAAATGAAATTGAAATGATTTTTACACTGTAAAAAGTAATGCTAGCACTGCGTTTGAAATATTGAGATGACGGCTTGTGCACACTGCAAAAACCTTATTAACAAGTCATTTATTCTCTTTTTTCTCTAAAATGTCAGATAATCACATGTTTCCCCGACTCAATTTCAATTATTGGAAAAAAATTTCCAGATGTGAGTTTCAGAGAAATTAAACAAAAATTTTAGGACTTAGTGATAAAACAGAAAAAAATGACTTGTTAAAATGGAGGCCCAGTATGTGCTGTTCTCTGTACATGAATTAATTGATAGCTTTTAAATTCCTGAGAAGAATAACTTCCGGTTTATGTAAATACTAAATTATAATAAACATTTAGATTTCATCAACTGTCTTTGCTAGCATCACTTTTTCCCAGTGGCTCTTTGTGTCTTGGAAGACAATTTATTCAGTTTTAACAATTCACAAAATATTAGATTGTTAAGTTTAACAGTAATATGCCATATAAATACAAATATACCAATGCTGTTATTTCCAGTGATGTTCTTAAACTGATACACGCCTGCAAATTTAGAAAGGAAGCAATACGTATTTAATATCTGAACGGAAGTAATACAAAATTTTTCTGTAAATGAAACTTGATGTGCAAAAGCAACAAAAAAACACTGGTGTTCGATGAATTTGGAGAGCGATGTTAAACTTCGAAAAAAAACAGAACACCGAGCAACTCCACTGTTAAAGGATACGACAGTTAAACTTTCTAGTTGCTATAAAAAAAAAAAAAAGAAAGAAAGACACGAGAAGTGAAACATTATAACCTTTACATTTCTGTGCAGCTGAAATCTTGTCTGAATTCAGCGAATGAGCCTGAAAGCATCACAGAGCTACAAAACAGCATTTTACAAAAGCAAGACTGAACTGTGTGCTAGTTTGAAAACAAATCACTACGGAAGAAAACAGAGCACACATTCATAAATCCAGTGTAGTGTGTTTGGTGTGTGGTGAGATGAAGTGGCACTGAAACACTAAACACAAAATGACGAAGTGGAGTCGTTCTAAAGGATGTTTCTTGCTTCAGAGGCACAATGAATGAATGTCTACAGGGATGTATCATCACGTTAGATCTATATGTGGTGACAATTTGTGTCCGCATTGCAAGATCATTTATTCTTATAATATAATAGAATTGAATGGGCTTCAGTAGCAGAAGATAAGTAATAGTAATTGTAATAGAATAAGATAAATAGATAATAATAATAATAATAAGTGTTTGGTTCACCTTGTTCATTCACTGTAGCTGCATCCACACCGGGCTTTAATCCGAGCTACAAACAAAGTTGTAGAGTTTGTTTTAACCTGCTTGGAGCACCAGCCGGGTGGAGTTTATATTATTAAATTAGGATGTTTTATCAAACCTCTCTGCATTGTCCTTTGTGGTAGAACCCACCCAACAGGCACTGGCTGAAGAGTCCTGATAAAATCCTGTAACGTGTAGTTTCTGTCTTTGTTTTAGATTAGTCCTCAAGGTATGTTAAACTGAAAGTAACCACGACCAAATTATGGTTTAAAAATTACTACAAACTAAATTTTGGACGGTTTTAACAGCGATAAGTGGGCATGGTAAAAAAAAAAAAGAAGAAGAAAGAAGCAGGATAATACACCATGAGGTGTCCTGAAATACAAAAGGAACGGTTTCATAACGCATGTCCATCGTCTCCGTAACGTCAGCCACAGGTTTCTTAAGAGCTGTGAAGCTCAAAGTGGGCTTAAAGTTCACCCCCCTACAAGGTACCAAGGTGTAAACATGTCTATATCTGCTGTGAAGCCTCAAGTGGCCATTCGAGGAACTGTAGTTAAACGGTTTTAGCAAATGAAACGCCCCCCTTCCGTTATACTCGTACATCCGGACATCTCGTTGTGCGTTACCCACTTAAAGTGATGCTGGTTCATTCGAGATTTCTTCGGACTAACCAAGTCTGAGGGAGCGTTCACACCAAACCAGTTCGGAGAACTCATCAGAACTGGTTTGGTGTGAACGCTCCCTCAGACAAGCTAAGGCCAGAGACAGAAATCTCCCACCACAAAATGAAACTTGCAGCGCGGCAGGGTACCAAAACTTAATCTGGTGAACAACCTACATGTGACTCAGGTGGCCTTTGTTTCAAGCTGTGCTTTGCTAAATAGCCACTGAATAGTTGTCTGTAACTATTTGACCTACTGCTGTGCTTAAACAAACCGATTACAAAAACGAGTACAAACTCCACTTTCCTGCTGAGTAAACTAAACAAACAGCAGGTGTGATCGCACTCGAAGCAGGTTACAGTACTTTCTGTTCAAGCCCGGTGTGGAAGCCCCTCTATAAAATTCACCCGACTCTGAAGGTGCTTTAACATGCTATAACTGAGTAATAATCCGTGTGTGGATATAGTTGGTTGTCAAATATTACATTCAGTATCATTGTGGCCCTAAATCTAGAGTAGTAAATGCTGTTCAGGCCTATATGTGATCTTCTGTAAAGCTCTTTATGTAGCGTTTAAATGTCCGTACTATCAGAAATCTGGGCTTTTGTAGCCGATCACTTGCTAGCATTGCTACATGTCCCTTCAGTCGTTCCAGTATGTGGCGTTGTTGCTTACAGCGTGAGTTTGTGTTCATAAATGGACATTCGAGATGCCCGCAGCGTGGCAGCGGACGATACAGCAATTTGTGTTTGTTGCGAAATTTAAAGAAAAAAAGCACGCTATGAAATTCCATCTTTTCACGTTGCATTACTGTAAAGACGTGTTGTTCAACAGGAAGGAAAACAAATTCAGGTTTTTAACAGCTTTTCTGCCAATTTACAAACAGATTTTGTTTATAATTGTATGTTTGTCACAGATTTTTGCGCATCTGGTGATGATATTGAAGGATTAGCAATGCTAAGGCAAGTTCTACACTGGCTCATGGACACACTTAGTGCAACTGTCGCAGATGAGTGATTTGTGGGTAAATGTTCTTATAATTTCATTATTGTGTACCCCACTTCATCAGGACTATAATTGCTTCTCCTGAATATGTACTCAAAACGTAGTTACTGCAGAATTCCGTGTAGAATTCTGCATTTGGGGAAATTATTGTCAGAATGTTTCGACAGAATATGTATTTTTACAGATTTCAGACATGGATTGGGGGATTAAAATTGAACACAGATGGCCTCTACTGTCATTAACCATCTCTGGAGGTAAAGATCATCCAATGCAAATAGGGCTTTAATTTTAAAAAGCTTAAAATTCTAATCTGAGTGTTCGACAAGAGGTGGCATGTCTTATACTGTGACGTTGTACGAAGCACATGTCCATGAGCTCAAGATTTAAAGAGGGAAAAAAGCAGCTCTGCACATAATTTATTGTTAGAAAACATCAGATCTGTAAACTATACTATATATTAAAATGCAGACTTTTTTTGTGGTTGTATGATTCTATTTAGGGGCCAGCTTGTGTGGAGTTTGTCTCATAGAACACTAATATACTGTGTGTGAAAGTAAAATAATCAGTTATATTCATTAAAAGTCTCCTTTTATGTAGGTATCTAGCGAGTGTTTTTTTAGCCACTATTTTGCTTTGATAATATAAATGATTTGATCAACAGGTTTTCAACCAGTGATAAACTAAACTCAGCAGTCAAGACACTCAGCTACCTTTTGTAAATTAAAGACGTACAGGTGGTTTATATCCCTGAATTCATGTGCCAACAAAGCAGCAGAGATTTAGTGTTTCAAATTCTGTCGAATTTTTACCTTTTTTAAACTGGGAAGTTTGTATGCATAAAGTGGTGACATACAACTCAAGAGCACAGTGGTGTGAAAACAAAGTGACGGGATCAGAAATTCTGGCTTCTTGACATAACTGATCCTCGAAGGATTTACAGCACAATGAGAGAAAAGCAAATACGGCGAAACACGACTGCCCGCATCTAACCAGTGTTTTGTTACCCAATTCCCTTCTTCTCGCTCATTCACAATCTCTCGCATACACTCTCAGAAAAACACACTCATCAAACATACAAAACATAGAGACAGGAGACTTTTGGTTCCATTATCACCCTTCAACCTCCACCCCTAGAATGGTGCATTGTCATGCAAACCATGCAAAAAACCATGAAAATGTATTCATATAAAAAATAAGTGTTACAAAATGGCATAGCAAGTATATGTATCCATTCAATCGCTTTTTCCGTTTCCTGATATCCTAAACTTTGCAGTGTCTACACTAAAAATCGCATGCGTTACATGCAGTGCGGTTGGCTTTGCAGCGATAAAGCTTTTGGGTGTATATAGTATGTTAATTAATGTTCTTTATTATTTTAGCTAATTTTTTGCGAAGAGTGCGCTGTACAGAGTTTTACTTTACAAACTGTCTGTTTTCCCTTTTATTTCTGGGCAGTCTCCATGCCATGGCTGTCTGTCTGGACGGCGGTCGGTTGATGAGATCGCCGTTGGCCTCTGAAGGTCGATGACCTCGCTCACAACCTTGCAGCATCAAGGCGGCCTTTCCTCCAAATGGTTTGGTCCAGATGTGGCTTTGACCCAAACTGATTTGGGTTTAGAGGCATGGGCTGGATTTAAGGTCTTAACTCAGAGTTGTGGATTTCTGTGTGGTCACACGCACACCTCTCAGGGCGGCGTGTTCCACACAGCGTCGCCAAATCCCTCTCCTGTGGAGGAGAGTGGAAGGGGCCCCCCGCTGGGTGTAAAGGGGTCCGTGTCAGTGTCCGTCTCCCCCTCTGCCAGGTAGCTCGGTCTGGGTCTTGTCCAGCTGGCGTCCCCTGTTGCCAGCCCGGCCCCCATCGACAAGTCCTCCCCTTCCTCCCGCTCCCCAGAGATGCTGAACCCGCTCAGCGAGTGCTCCAGCTCCTCGTGGTTCACCGATAGCATGGAGAGCGGCGAGTCACCCCCCCGCCCCCCTGTGGTCCTGCCTGGCCCTGCTGACAAGTCCTGCAGGGAGCTGATGGGCAACACTGTGGGACGCTCGGTGTAGGTGGGGATGGCAGCTGCAGGGTGGCGTTGGTGGAAGTGTGGCGGCGGGGGTTGATGGTCTGGAGGTACCCGGCTTCCACCAGCCAACCCCGTCCCCTCTCCACCTCCTCTTCCTCTGCCATAATATGGATTCACCTTGGTGTCAGGCATGTGGTACGACATATGCGGGAACGCCTCAGCGTAGTTGAAGAAAACCCGCCGGATCTCTCCGTTCCCCGTAGGGGCGCAGGTCTCCAGGGTCATGTGTGCTGCACCGGCAGAGTCCACCTGCAGGTGCTCAGTGTGCTGGATGTGCATGTCCACCAGGAAGTCCAATTTCTTCTCCATGTCCTCCACCTGAGACAGAGACACATTAAACCAGCAGCTCAGACTGACAATAGGTTGTATATATCTGCTTTCAGTGGTAACTTCAGGCTGAGGATTTGGTCACAGCAGAAAGCAACAAAGCAAATTAATTTAACTGGAAGGGTATTGTTCCCTGTGGGAGCCACATAGCATGGCCTAAGTATAACAGGAAAGTTGACTGAGGCTCTGCTGGGTACCAAGCTTGCTCAAGTGTTGCACAACTGGAGCACAAAGCAAAACAGGGCGGGACTTAGGAAGTGTTAATTCAACAGAGCAAATTTGTGTTTTGAAGTTCATCAAAGTTGAAGTCTACACGAAAGGGCCTCTTTGCCTTACTCTGCCTCTGCGATCGAATCCACTGGTCGTGGTTCTGCTGAAAAGAATAGAGTTTTTGTATGAAATTTCGCTGATATAAATGCTGGTGTGACCAAGTTCTACGGCCAATGGACTGGCTGTCTCTGGCTGATTTATTTCAGTACAGGATATGAAACTAGCAACATTTGCTCTCCAATCTTTTTAGATACGTCTTTTTGTTGGATGAGATACAAATATTTCACATGTATGAGAAAATCAGAAATGTTGGCAACTCCATTATTTTTCTCACAAGGTGCTTTGCAATTCTAATCCTCACCTGTCTCTCCACCCTGACAAATCTACCCATCATGCTTTGGTCTTCCGCATCTGGTATGGAGGCGGCTTTGGCTAGGTTGAACTCATGCCTGGAACACAGGGACAGTGAGTAGACGTGGACTGCACAGACATTTGTTAGGGGGAAATAAACAACCGATTCACCTGCGCAGATCCACTGCTTTATAAATAAATAGCATAACTCATCATTGGAAATGTTTACAGTCTACTAGAATACTACACGATAAGAGAAACAAGACAAAGATGTAACCAAGAAAAATTCATAGTTATGTGACATCGCAATGAAAATACATACAAGCCTTAATACAGTACATAAAGTACATATATTAAAGTAAATACAACACTTTTGTCATTTTCTTTATCAAACTAAATTTGCGATATAATCTAATAACACTGTCTTCTCTATTTATTATGTTTTCTCTATGAACAGAGAGACTGTACCTGGGTGACTGATTAGGCGGGTAGGTAAAGGGTGTCTTCTGAGTTTTCTTTTGTTTGGGGGTGAGGGGGGGTCCAGGGGCAAGAATCATGTCGATCCTTAAAAGAAGAGAAAGAGGATGAGCTTCGAGGAAGAGCAGATGTTTGCCTCACTCAAACAGACTCCCTCATCTGCAGTGCAGTTGCTGACCTTGTCTGGAGGTATTTTATTCTACAGAGCATGTCCAGGTGTCCAGCAGAGTACTGCTCGATCACGTCTTTGACATCGTAAGGCCTCAGAGTTTCCTTAAACCGCTTTTTGTTCAAGAGGAATTGCATGATCCTGTGAGACAAAGAGTTTTGTAATTCAACAGTTTGGACATTAGTGGCAGAATCCATTATATCAACATCTCTCTGTGTTCATACATTTAAATAATATTCACACATATATCCCACATCCCTCTGGGTTTGTTTACAACCTTTCTGAACATCTTGTTCCTGTGCAGTTGACTGTTATGTTGGCAAGATCTGAGCATTTAACTTACATAGATCTCAATATTATCTATTTGTTTGACCTAAGCCACAGTCAAAATCTTCATCCATTCATGGCTACTTATCATGGTCTGGGTCGCCGTCCCAAGACTTTTCCCAGATCAGATGGGTTATGTTCTCCCTCCAGCATGTTCTGGGTGTGGACATTCCCAAAAAAAACTCTTAAGGTAACAAGGAGGCATCCGAATCAGGAGTCGAAACCACCTCCACTGTTTCCTTTCAACACGCAGGAGGATCTCAATGGGTACAGTATCTGGGATCTCGTCCATCACACAACCTGAATCTCAGGAAGGAGGACAGCTGAGGGTTTGAACGCCGGTCGAATGGACAACAGAGAGCTTGGCCTTCAGCCTCAGCTCCACAACAACCGGCCACTATTACTGCTGACGTGGCACCAATCTGCCCGTCTACTATGTGCTCCATTTTACGGCCACTCATGACCCAAAGACACACCTCATCCCGACCACTTCATGCTGAGCTGCAAACCATTACAATGTGCGCCCAAATCTATCTTTGTTAAAAGGGGATCCGACATTTGTTATCTATCTATTTGTCAACCAGAGTCAGTGATTATTAAAGGGAAAGTAGGAGTACACACTTGGGATCAAAGACCAGCACCTACTCTTGCTGATTGTACCTGGGATCAAACCCGACATCTTTCAGTTCTTTGAAAGTCATCTCCAACCTTGAGTCCACCCTGCCACCCACTGAGCTCCTTCTTTTGTCCCACAGAACTCCCACTTTGAGCTGGCTTGAACCCGACTCTTCCCAGAGTAGGCGGCTGCTGCACGAGCTTCAGTGTTTGCCAGAAAGTCTTAGGTCCTGAAACTAAAACCTGACAGGTCTGAGGATCCCATTCAGACCCATTCAGCCCCGAAATAATGGTGTGGAAGGAAGCAGCACTTTCACAGGGTTAATCACTCATCTCACAGGCCCTCACACTAGATTGAATTCCTGCATTATGTCAGCAGTGTGGCCTATAGATCTACCAGCACACTGTAAGCATGAGTGAGTTCTGCCTACACTCTCTGGTTTCCACTGCTCACCCTTGTTCTCCTGCTGTAATGACTGAGGCTGCATCCAACATCCAAACTTTTTAGTACTGTCATGGAATTTAGCCGATACAAACTAAGAAATGAAGTTGGTGGGCCCTATACACTGAATTGAAGACACTTGAAGAGTTTAGTTGTCTTTGAATTCTTATTGTGTCTTCAGCATTTTAAATTGTCAAGTATACTGAACATTGGCATCAAATGCTTGGGAAGATTATTTCTCATATACTGCATATCCTGATTTGAAGAACCAGTTTTAAAAAGACCTTCAACAAGGTTCTGTTCTCTGTGCTGTATTTGTTTGTCTGTCTTTACACAGGACGTATCAAAAAACTAATTTGAGTAAAACTGGTGGAAAGTTAGGCCATGGACCGAGGAAAAATAACTTGTTTCTTGACATTGTGTGTTGTCTCGCAAACTTATTTTAACTAATTTCAAAGATTAATCAGTCACATGATCACTACAGTAAGTGTATTCTGATGCAGATCAGGATCCAAACCAAAACTTTCTCTTATATTCAAAAGTCATTTTAACAGTATACTGAAGGTTTTTTAGTAAACAAGGTTATGTTTACATTCACTAATTCTCACTATGCATTTCCTTAGTCATAACACTTACAGAGCTTAAAACACGTACATTATTTTACATCCATGTTACTTGTTAGCGGTCTTCTTCTTTCCTGCCTTTGTTGGAACATTATTACGTTTCTCTGCACATTACCACCATGGATGGTTGATCAGTGGAATAGCTAGAAACCCTCTGCAGGACTGTGTATCTCGTCAACCGTACACACATACGCACGCATGGACAGGCTCGACTGTGTACACGATCATAGCAAAAGGGAGTACCACAGGGAACCTTTAACACCAGGCTAAAAGCAGTGTTTCTCTGCCCTCTCTAGGTTGAAAGTCTCTCATCTGTTTCACTTCTGACAACAACCAGCATCACTGATCACAACCTGGAGAAAAGGAAACCTGGAGGTCAGCAAAAACAAGATGCTCAGCAGCTGTCAAGAGATTTCTGGCTTTATGCTGCATTTTATTTCAGCTACAATACAATAACTATTTACAACAAAAGAAAATCAGTTCTTAAAAGAGACATACCCATCAGCCCATCCAAGAATACAAAAGTATCTTTTTCTCTTCAAATTAGATTTTTAAACAATCAAGGTTCATGGTCACTCTAAAAGCTGTTTCATTGTCACTTTGAAGGAGCACAGACCATCATGAAATGTACATTTAAAGTTCCTGACCTGACTGCTCTGATGACCAGTTTCAGCGTGGGGATCATCTCCTCCATGAGGATGTCTGGGGGGAAGCCCCGCTCCTCTAAGGCTGGTTCTGCCAGGGCTCCAGAATCTGACAAAGAAAACAGGAAGAATTGGAAGAATTGTGCATTAGCAAACCATAGACGTTTGAAATGACGATGACCATGTGGTCTGGGAACAGTGCCCACATTTGGAAACTAAATCTTACAGATCAAACCCAACCTTCATTTGCATCATCGCAGCCTTTACCTTCAGAGCTCTGACGGAGTGTGTAGGCCTTCATGCGGAAGGCGGTGCGAAAGCGTTCCCGGTTACTGAAGCCGGCAGGCTTTGGCTCCTTGGAGGGACTTTCCTCGATGGAGTCAGTGTGACCCATGAGCCTCTTGCCCGACCCAACAGATGGCCGCGCATTGGGAAGGCGGACGCGCTCGAGTAAACTCAGTTTCTGGCTAAAATGGAAAAAAAGAGAGAAGAAATACAGAAGTGAGGACAGTTCTTCTAATGACCAACTTCTCTCTGAAAATACAGAACTGATCCACTTTTTATGGCCCCAATAGTTAATGTCCAAACATATGTCCTGTTGGGAATGTTGAGAATTATTGTTTTATGATGAAGTTATTAGGAGTTAAAGAGGCCTTTTGAGGAGCTCTTTGCTTGAATGTATGTGTCTATCACTCCCAACACCCAGGCTGTGCCCAGCTCTGCAGACTGGAATGTCTTTTCTAGTCATTACAAGTCTCCAACAGTTTGTTCCGAACGATAAACCAGAATCCAGGCTTCGAAACATATCTTTTTCCCCTCTGGGTTTTTTTTCACATCCAAGCTTTTTTCAGGAAAATTAAGTATTTTTTTAAATAAAAAATGTTTCCATGAAAAGTACGTTTTTTTCCACATCCATGCTATTTTAAAAAAAAATGTTTTTTTGTTCTACTTAAAGCTTTTTTTTTTACATCCAAGCTTTTTACATCAGGGGTTCTCAAACGCTCAAATTGACCGCGCAAATCATTTATGACGTAAGATCGTAAACCTCGACTTCTTAAAAACATTTCTACCAAATTAGGCCCCTTGACCTGTAAGCTGGCACTAGGTTGTGTGTCTTCCTGCAATTTTTAGGGCCATTTTTGAGTTGTCGCATTCTGAGAACGAGCCAAACAACTGCAGCATCCTCTAAAGGAATCAGATATAACTTTTCTTGAATGCGACTTTCCTCTCACAGAGGATTTAAAGTTTTCATAGTCAGCTGCCTCGACGTAACAATGACGCTCTCCTGGCAGAAGGTAGCCTCAAAGAGCTGCGAGAGATTGGTCTCCTTTATTGTCCAATGGCTGACAATATTTGGCAGCACAAAGACAAGAGCTCCCTGGGTAAAATAAGACTCCTGTGTGCCTTGGAAGAGGCAGAGAGGCAGGGTAACCGGAGCCGACAAACAGCCTGAACAGGGCCTCTGAAACGTGGAGCGTTCTCAGCGACTTTGCTCCCACAGCAGACACACAATATGAGCCTCTATGTGGCCTCGGGCAGAATAGGGACGGCAGATTACGGCGCTGAGAGGCTGCAGAATGGGAAGCTTTAAAAGAAGAAAAATCTCTTTCTGACGGCTTCTCGGCCGAATAAAGAGCAGAAAATTACACGTGATTATCCTGTGGCTCTCTGTAAATGAGGCGACACGACAGGAAGAAAATAATGCTCCTTATCTCCCACAGCTCTGCCTTCCCATACACACATATTGGTTTACTATACCTGCACAAACTTGCAGTGACATAATTAAAGGATAAATCCACATACTTTTACTTAGTATGAACATTATAAGATTCATACAGAATTGGTTGCATTTCAGTAAATTGGTGTTCCTATTTTTCTGGAATGTTCTGCCCTGCAAAAAAAAGATCCTAAACTAAGTCTAAGAGGAAAGGAGGGCCGACTAAACGGACCCCACAGAGGAACCAAAATAAAAAAGGAAACACAGCCCAGCCATAACGGTGTGTGTCATCCAGGAACAGCTCGGGCCTACCAGTCACTAAGGTGCTTTTAATTACCACCACTGTATATTTGAGCGAGAAGGGCTATGTTGAATCAGCTAGATCTCAGTGTGTGCCTCCAACAAGAGTTAAAACACAAAGAGGCCGACCACACTATGAGCACCTCCCACTTTCATACCTGCTCCGACTTCCTTATCTGTCATCGCCTGATCCACTTGATCTCCCTCATCCTAAAGTCCCACCTACTACACACACACAAACACACACACACACACAACCGCACACACACACACACACCGTGAGACCGACCATCAGCTCCGGTCGCAGCTAAAAAAAAGGATAGAAACACCAACGGAAAGATGGAGAAGAGCAACAGAAGCACAGAAGAAGAGAAGGTGAGGAGGAAGTAGGGAAGGAAAGAAGGAAAGGAAGAAGGAAGGAAGAGAAATGCATCAGAGGAAAGAGGAGGAAGGAAGCAAAGAAAAGACAGAAGTGTGGAATGAAAAACAGGAAGAAGGAGATGAAGGATCCCAAAGTTGGCCGAATGTCAACCTGAACCACACGCACACACACACACACACTAACCTGTACTTGTCTCATGCTTACTCTTACCATTACCACTGCCTGTCTTTTCTTTTAACTTACCGAAAACCTAACAATACCCTTACCCTAAACCAAGTCTTCACCCTAAAATGTAATGTAACACACACACACATACACATACACACACACAAACACACACACACACACACAGATAACTGACTTCTCAGATGGGATGTAATTTTCTCTCAGTGCTTTGTTGCATGGACCACACAAAACCACTGGATAACTCAGATAAAGGGTGTAATATCGTTCAGTGCAGTGAAACACACACACACACACACACACACACACACACACACACACACACACACACAGTAAGTGGCTTATCACCCTCTCGTTGGACCTGGCAGCTCTCTTGTAGTTTCTGGCCGTCGTCCACCTCCTCGCTCAGAGCAACAAGATAATGTCAGAGTGCTAATTTCCCAGCAGCTGATCCTTCAAGGGAGTTACAACTCTCTCTACCTCACTTAATTTCGCCCTTTCTTCATCCTTAAGTGTCTCTACATCCTTTATTCTTTATTATCCTTTCCTCCATTCTCTCCATGCTTAATAGTACAAGTAACTAGATACGTACTGTGTTTTCATATGTGTTCTGTATGTTGCTAATTGTTTTGTGTAACAGCTGTGGAACTTCAGAAACGTGGGGTGCTAATTTCACCTGTTTCGATCTCAGCATGAAGCACGATGCCTCAAGATAACATTTGAATGTTCTCCTCACAAACTACATGACACTTCCCAACATTGTACTGTATTATACTGAGAGAGATCTCTCAAATAAATCCCAAACTAAGTGCATGGATGGAAACCACCAAATGTTTTTTTTGTCTAAGTGAACTGCCCCCCCCTATCAGCCTGTGTATCAGGGCTCCTGTTGTTGCTGCTCTTTAGCTTTTAGTAGCAGTAACTTAATCCAGCATGTTGAATTTGGCGGCTCAGTGGAGGCCAAGAGGCGTCGGAGCTGAACGCTCCAATGTAATGAGGCTGTATTAGAACCAGAGGATCCCGACAGACATGGAGGGGGTGGGCAGACAGACGCTGTGTGTGTGTGTGTGTGTGTGTGTGTGTGTGTGTGTGTTGTCACCAGCACCTCAACTGGAATAAGGAGTTCCTTTTTCATTTCAGGCTATAGATGTTACCGACTGTAATCTGTTGATATAAAGTGCTTATAATGTGCAATGGACATATTAAAAGGTCTTTTTTAATTAAAAATGTCCATGTCCACATCAACATTTTGCAGCACATTGTTGTGTAGGTCAAGGTGTGTCAGCTTCCTTTCATTTCTTTTTTCATTGCCCCATTTCATTGGGCTTGCCTTGGCTCAAATAGGAAGACATCAAACTGTTTGGTTGAAGATTGTTATCCTATATTTAGTCTTTCGGAACATGGGACCTTTTTTTATAGATATTTTAAGAAAATAACGCCCCATGTGCCCAAAGACTAAATACAGTATGGTAAGAAAATGTTTGTATCTCAGACACTACGAGGAACTATGAACTCATAATAAGTTGAATGTCAAATATATGCACACAGAGGCAGGTCAAACAAAAAAAAAAGTTCATATGGAAGATAATTAATAAACACAATGTTAGCGTTTAAAAAAGAATCCTGACTTTGACTGTTGACAAAAGTGTGATTTTTTTAGATATCTGTCTAAAGTGTCGGAACCAGAATTCAAGACTTTTGACCAATCAGGATTTTTTTTTCTTATCATACTAAATACAATTTTTGGGCATAAATAGGTTAAAGACAATGTATGCAGACGCACAGTCATGTGTTTAAAGTGCTAACTGTGTGAAGTATGTGGGCAGGTGAACAGTCACACTGTGTATGGATCACTGCTGTAGACTTACGACATCATTTCAGCAGCTTATGCAGACAAAGAGATACTTTTCTTTCACAAATCAAACCTGCTCTGTGAGATTTTGACATGTTTCGCTGTCGAGACTCGTTCATATCCCTCCACACGATGGAGAAAAAAAAAAAAAAACATCAAACCCAAAGACCCCATCTTGGGCCCTAATTACTCGATATAAACTGTCATTCATAATTGAAACATAACTAATGGACTCACTAATAGGTTTCTAAAAAAAACCTTGCAGCCAAAATGTCATCAAAGTAGCTGGTGTGGAAGGCAGCGCTATAAGAGAGCGGGATGAGTGGGAGTTTTATATCACCATTCACATATTTACCACATTAACCCAGAGATTTATTCATCGGAATTAATATAGGAAGCTATTTAAAAGCGGACGGGGGGATATTCTCGGAAACCTTCATCAGTCTTTCCAGCATGTAGAGCTAATTAAAGCGGCATCATAAGGACTCTGGGCACAGCTCTGCGTGATTTACAGCGTCTCGGCGAGAGATCAGGCAACAGTGACCTACCTCGCCATGGCCTCCAGCTGATCCTTCCTGTGGATGGAGGGGGAGGAAAAAGTACAAAAGTTAACAACCGAGAACAGAGCTGAGCTTAAATATCCTTCAAAAATCTCAAAAAAACGTCAGAAGACAAATTCAAACACTTTAAATGACAACTTTTTATCTCCTCGAGGTCCGGTTCGGAAAGCTACATGATCCGTTTCGTCCTAAAATACACATATTTTTATTTATTTACATTTAACCACTCGGTGTGTAGAGCAAGGTCTTAAAGGTGTTTGGGTAATATTTTAAAAGCTCAAAGTGGCAATAACAAAGTTTGTCACTCGGGCTGAGAGTCCAAGCTTTTTACACAGGTAAAGCCAGACAGGCTCTGTCTATTTGCTGGGATCGTTCCCTAAAGAGATACATTTTACTGGTTACACCTTTAAGTACATCATTAAATACCTCCTCAACCACGGAGGTTATGTTTCCGGTCTGTCAGCAGGATTACGGAAGAACTACTGGCCCGATATTTATGAAACTTTGTGGAAGGGAGCAGCACGGGCCAGAAGAACACATCACATTTTGAAGCGAATCCTAATTATGGGTCGGATACAGGCATTATTTTTCGCTGGAAATGGCCTCTGCGCTCTCCAATGGCTGACATCTTTTAAATGTAGGTCTGACACTGAAATGTGATGATTAGGTTATTCCAGCTGTGGGTTGTTTCACCCAATGAAACAGCTGCATCAGCGTTTAGAGTCTTCTAGTTTAGAGTCTAAGAGTGCAGACCTCCGCCAAGGCCGTTTCCATCAGTAACAAGAAATACTTCCGCTCCAAAATGTAACGGGTTCTTCCGCTGCCCATGCTTCACCTTTCCACCAAGTTTTGTGAGTATTGCGTCAGTATTTTTTCCGTAATCCTGCTGACAGACAGACAAATGCTTTAATTTATGCAGATTTGCTTCTGCTGAAGCAACAGATTAATACTTTCTTTGTTCAGGTTTCGGTTCAGGTCAATGATAAGAATGCAAAATGACTGGTGTGACAAAATAGAATAACACTGGAACAACAAAAGAACAAAATCTTATTTTATGTTTTATTTATGAAAAATGTACAGTAGTGCATGGAGGACTATGAAAGAGTCACACATGGCATGATATCGTAATATGATTTATTTTTTAAAGTTGGTGTCACTTGCCTGAAACAGGGAAGAGAGATAATCGTTTCATAAAATCTCCATGTGGCGATAAGGTCTTCCCTGATTGGATTGGTGGAATAATATCGCCAGGCAGACTTGAGGTAAAAAGACAAAACAAGAAATGGTATCACAGTTTAACAGTCGAATTGGCACCTTGATATTAACTGTGTGATTCAGTCAGATGTGCAGTTTGAATTGCTTTGCAGACGCAGAATCCAGTCTCACCTGGATGAGCCCGGCTGCTGGATGTCGGCGCTTCTCAAAGTGCTTCTGTCTGTGCTGCTCCTGGACCTTCAGAGCCAAGCCTGAACCCAGGATCCCCTGCAGCCACAAAACACACACACGCACACGCACACACACACACACACGCACAGTCAACTACACAGATGCCTCAGGAGCTCACCGTGTACTGTGCATGAACATCATCTGTCAAGGTTCAGGGTGTCAGTAAAGACACTAGCTGGGAATCACCAGAAACAACAAGCGCAGGGGTCACACCCCCATTTAAAAATAAAAAATAAAAAACATTTACAGCCACATTCTACACCAGGTTTGGATACTCATCACCATCAGAAGATGCTCTTATGAAACGTTGAGTGAAGTTTAATTTTTTCCGTGAATGTTTTGGCTTGCAGTGCTACCTGTTAGTAAACTCAAGTACTATTAAAGACGCAATGTTTCAATTATACAAAGAACAAGACAGCACTAATTGGATGAATTACTCTGCTAACGTATCTGTAAATGTAAGGTCCATTCATAAATAAATTACATTTGTTTTTTTTGGCCTAATAAAGAAATAAAGATTTCCATAAAATATCTACGTCCATCATGCTTGGTGAGAAAACTAAGCTCCACAGTCAACCATCCGCATGCGTGTTGAATGAGACGACACAGGAGAGTGTACCCACTGCAGGCAAAGCGAAGAAGGACACTCCGATCAGAGCAAAGGTGCCGGCTAACAGTCTCCCAGCCCAGGTCTTCGGGGTTTTGTCCCCGTACCCGATGGTGGTCAGCGTGATCTGCAAAAGGCGCAAATACAGATTAAACTTTCTCAAAGCGAACGTGAAATGTCTCAGAGCTTTGACGTGCGACAGGAGACATTTTGTAACAGCAGTGACACACAGGAGTATGCAGGAGTTCAGAACCTCGGCTCGGCTGTGCGCCCTGCGACCTTCGTATCGATCCACTGAATGGCCGTTCAGAGTTTCAAAGGGTCACAACATCATCTAGAATATGTCGCCGGTGAGGATTGAGTATCCTGCTCAAGGACACTTCAGCGAGGCAGATGCTTGCTGTCACTTGAACTCTGTCCTCCTGGTTGGAGGACGGTCGTCCTTAATGAGGCCGACGCAGTGCGCTCCCCTGACCTGAAGGCCTTCATTAGAGCTCCGCCAACACTGGACAATTCCACAACAAGCTACGGGCTCACTCACAGTTTGTATCTTTTTGTCCTTCTGATTGGATTTTCCGACATAATATAATTTGCTTTGCAGCCGACTTTGAAGTTAGAGCTTCCCGACGACACATGAATGCAGCATAACGTTAGTGGCTGAAAGAATTGGTTTTCTCTTTGGCAGGAATCCCACATTCGGATCACAGCCAAACTGTTATCGGTTGATAATTTTTCCGAGTGCAATCTGTCTGCTTGGCTCCAGCCAAATGTGCAGCCAACTTTAAGATATCTCACTGAGGAAATGACAGAAGGAAATACAACCTCATAGCAAAAAAACATCCATTTAACAAGTCATTTAATCTTACGTCAAAAGATGAAATTGAATAATTTCACTTCAATGCAATTTCAGCTGTTTTAGGAATGTGTTCAATTGAGTCAGTATCACTGCATCTAAAACCAAACAAAGTCTGGTATTTGTGAAATAATCTCAACCCAAAGAACAGATTTGGACACTTGAATTTATTCAATTTAAAAAATATATATAATATATATAATATATATATATATATATTATATATATAGAGCTCGTTTTCCTTGTAAAAAAGGAGATTGATGATTTAATTCATGATGACTAATTATTTCTTGACGTGTATATTTTCTTTTCTTCTTCTTTTCCACCGTATTGTTTTTTATGTATTTCTTGTCTATATATATATATATATATATATATATATATATTATGTTAGTTTGGTTTTCTTTTTTGTTATCGTTTGTTTTTCTCCTTAAGTTAAAGGGAGCTCTGTTGTATGAGCCTGTGGTTTTCTGACCTGTCACATTTATTATTTTTCATTATCATAAAATAAAACTAATCAGCTTGTTAAGATATTAGATTTCATTGTTAGCCGCTTACTTTAAAGAAATGTTGTGAAAAGAAAAGTTAAGAACTTTAAGCTAAATTTACAGAGAAAGAAGATACTGTTAAAATAAAAAATATTTTTTAGACTGTGTCGTTCAGAAAAGTGGATTAAAAGGAAGCTCTACTAAGAGACATAATGTAATGTACGTACCAGGCCCCACCACAGTGCGTCGGCGTAGGTGTCGAAGTCCTGCACTTTGGGCTGAGCGGTGGGGTTGTCGTGGTTGGACACGTCCATGGTGACGTCGTCCTTCTCCACCAGGTAGACCAGGAAGGAGGCCAGGATCAGGGACAGGAAGCCGATGTACCAGGCTGTGATCAGCTCCTGCAGACACATGCGTGGTTACACTTGGACTAAAACAGAATCATTTACATCATCGTCACACATCAAATCAATGTAACCCCGCCCCTACAAATGTATACGTCTTTATCCTATTACAGTCTTAATCGTAATTTAATAGTGAAACATTCAAGTTGCAATTTACGTAACGTACCTAAATTACGAAACTCAACCTAACAAAGTAGTTTTGTTTGCAGCCATTTGACAGTTTGCCCCATCTGAAGCTTTATATTGATAACAACTGATTCAACTCATTTAATGGGCTGATAACATCTGAAGTGGATTGTCTTAAAGCGCTTCTGTGTTTCTCCCCTTCTTTACTTCATTATTCTTGCAGCATCTTCATCACACTCACTTCACTCCTTTCTTTTTCCCTTTTTGTCTTTACAATATTAGGAACAGTCCACCTTTTCATACAGTTCAGATTATCTCCAAATGACTACTCATTTTTCAGCTAATTTCACTGCTTACGCTTCATCTGATACTTCAACTGCTTTCACTTCAACTGAAAGTCAACTTCTTTCAGTGTTTTCTTTTTGTTTTTTTAAAGCTGGAGTGCGGGACGTCTGTGACTTCACACAATGCTGATTAAACCTATAACTCTTGTCTTCCCGTGCAAGTTTCGTGACTTTAGTCCTTCCACTCCACTTCAGAAACTTTTTCTTGCACGCTTCCACCATGCTCCTAGCTGCTGCTCCCTCACTCTGGTCTCACCCATATGGTAATTACTCGCACTCCAGCTTTAATATTCGCTTCATCTGCTTTCAGAGCTTACCCTTCTCCGTACACATAAACTCATTTTGCATGCTTACGCTACATGCCTTCGCAACTCCTTCCAGTGCTTACATTTCGGCTCCTTTCATTGCTTTCAGCTTGTTATTTAGTGGTTTCAGCTGTTTCACCGGCGCACTTCAGCTCCCAGCAGTCACACTGCAGTTCCTTCAGACAGTTCATCCTCCAGTTAGTGAGCTTCCTACCTTACTGTGAGCGTAAATGGCGGACCCCAGCAGTTTCCAGGTTCCTCCCCTCCGGTCCATGCGCAGCATCCGCAGGATCTGCAGGAAGCGCAGGCTGCGCAGGGACGTGGCCAACACGTTACCCTGGTTACGCACCGCCACCACCGGCACCGAGGCAATCAGTACAAAGATGTCTGAGACAGAAGAGACGCGGCACAGAAAGATTCATAAAAGACTTTCTACGTGAGGCTTCTATCAAATCTTTAATGAGTCTGACCCGACGCAGTTGTTAAGTCTTCTTTGTGGAAAGATGAATGCGCTGTGAAGAGCTGTGGAATTAGCTCCTAATAAGAACTGATTGAACATAAAAGATGTTGAAATGCTGTTAAGTAGTTTTAGTTGTAACACATCAGCTGGTTTGTGGATGTTTCACAGTGTCGGATAATAAGATAAAATACACTGATGTTTGATTCCCCTCAGTGTTATGCATGTTGACAATGTCATACGTTTGACTTTTTATGATTTCTCCTCCTTACCTAGAATGCAGAGAGGTTTGCGAGCGAACTTCAGCCTCCCCCTCCACCCTTTGTAGCGACAGCAGCATCCCGCCGCCCAGACCCTCAGTGCAAACTCTGCTCCGAAGATGAAGATGGCAAATGTTTCCTGTTTGGGAAAAATCAAAAACTAAAGTAGGTGGTTGTTGTTTGGTTACATCAAAATCACAGGGTAGAACTTTTTTATTTTTGTTCTTATTATTCTACCAGCATTTATTCCCATTTTAATGTTTGTATCATCCACATTTTAATTCTTTTTTTTTAACAATTTTACTCTTAAGTTAGAAAATGCAAAACGAATTCAGTTTAAATTAAATTATTATTATTAAATTATTACTTTAAATTAAACTCACACTCCCTCCAGTTAGTCCATTTCTTGTGTATTTTGCAAGAGCAAATCTTATCATGTTTTGTAAATATATGTTTTAAAGAAAGTCAGATTTTTAACTCTTTGTTAGATTTTTACCTCCTAAACTCAAACACGACAAATTGTCAACTGCCTTATCTCAATATCAGAATCTTCCTCCATAAAATTGTAAAGATATTATATAAAGAAAAAAACATGCAACATATGAGAAATGCATCCGAAATAATGCATCTTAAATAATTCCAGGAATAAAACATGTAGTTTGAATATTTAGACTGTAAATGTCATCCATTCCTAATGAAGAGCTGGAAACTACACGATACGTCATATGATTATAATAAAGGGGTTTGGATTAAAGTCATGCATGAGGCAAAACAAAAAGCCAGAAAGGGTTCAACACAAAACTTTAAAAATCCCAGTCCTCTTACCAGTATGACCAGCCAGTGTGCAGACACCTTCTCGTGCTCCCTGAATGTTGTCAGTATGGCCAGAATCAAACAGCCCAGAACTATTAAAAACCTGCAGAGACACAAAAGATCCACCGTTGAGTGTAAACAGCAGTGTGATGAACACATTGATACAGTACAGCATGTTCAGCTGTGTCTCTAACACTAGAGGGCGCTACATACAAGTTCAGCTGCAGCACAACAACAAACAAGATATTTACTTCACTTATAAAGAGATTCAGAACATTACGTCACGCAATCATTTACACTGCAAACTCCGTCTTGTCTTTCCATCACTTTTAAAAACTCTTGTTTATGACATTTTACTTTGTTTAACTCTCTTTGTTTTTATGTGTTTTCTTTTGTAAATAACTTTGTAACTGTGTTTGAAAGATGCTGTATAAATAAAGTTATGTTCTATTCTACTTACTAAAGTAACACAACAACCTTCTACTGCTCCAGTTAATTTCTACAGAAGTCTTCACATTATATAACGGTGGTGTCCACAGACTTTTGGCCATATTATATATGTTGATATACAGATGATACGCGTTAATTTTTGCAATTTGCCAACATTTCCTCACAATATTAATAGAAAACATAATCTGGTCCGCATCACGTTTCCTGTCCAAAACTATTTTGCTGTGGCAAGTTTGTCTAAGTTGTATATAAAAGTACTTTCTAGGAGACAGGATTGATTTATTGATTTCTTTCACGGGGGGGAAAGAGAGGGGGGGCCCTGCACGACCCCACTTTACACTTGCACCTCGGATGATTTATGAGTTCTTCGTGGTGCCATGAAGCCTCGCTCCACGCGGCGGACCTCTTTTGGAGTGTAGATTTGGGGGTTTTGCAGTCACGATTAAGAATATGATAAATGATGAATAAATCTTTAATTCGTGATTTTTTTTCCTGCCAAAATGCAACACAGCAGTGGGCCATCGGCTGCTCTGCCCTTTAGCCTCCTTCTCTGAACCCGTTTCTGAATCATTTATGGCCTGTTGCCATCAGGCCGTGCTGCCATCTCCGAGAAGTTTAGGAAGTGCTGCACAACCAGAGCAGCATGAATATTTTACAGCCAAACAGCCTGCAAAGTTTTACATAATTCAGCAGAAGTAAAAGATAGTCTGAGCGACAATCCAACACATACCGACCTTCCTATTCAGCTTCAAATAGTTTGTTCAACAAGGCACGCAGAGTGATGTCAACGCCCACACAGCAATGTGTTTATTTTTAAGTTTAATTTCTAGGTTCTATAAATCAATAGCACTCCAGTGGGACAAAAAACAGAGCCGGTCTGGTCAACATCTTTACTTCTCCATGAAAAGTAGGCAGTAATTAGAGGATAAACGGCACTTTGGATTTTGCTTCGAGTGGAAAGAACTGAAACCAGGAAAACAACAAATGTCGTGTTAGAGTTTATACATTACTATTTGTGACACATTCAAATGCAGTGTAACAGAAGCGAAAGTAGAGAAAAGTCATGAAGCCTCTGAACTGTAATTTTTAGCTACACAGCAATATCCTCTTAAAGTCTGCTAACTAAAGCTAGCTCACATTAGCCGTAGCTGCGAGACGCCTCTTTTACTGCTTCGGATTTAAAAAATGTAGAAAGAAAGACTTGGTATGAAATGTATGTAAAAATAAGTCTTGTGTTGATTAGATAAAACAAAAAGGCCAAAACCAACAAAACTAAGCGTAGCCATTTCCTAACACAGCTGGTCACTCTAGTGTTTTGTTTTTTTTAAATCAAACTATTCAGAGAAAATAGAGCATTTGTTTGGAACTATTTTCAGCAGCAGCTTAATCTATCATGTGCCTCCTGCACGCTCCACCCAGGCGTCACCCCTCGCCTGACCCAAACACAGTAAGTGAGAATGCGCCTGACACACACAACCTCCCGCTGTGTGCTTCACGGGTGTGTGTGTGTGTGTGTGTGTGTGTGTGTGTGTGTGTGTGGATAATAAGGTCTGCACATTGTCCGGAGTTCATATGAAAAAAAGCGGCTGCAGAGAGTCAGACGGTGTAATGCTGTTGGATGCTGCCACTGAAACGCTTCATTATCTGCTGCTGGCCAAACAAGTGAAGAATGGAATCCAATCTGCGCTGTGATTGGCAATCAAGGGTTTGTGAGAGAGAGCTGGCCACACCGGCGGAGACTTTTCATTTCCATCCGCTTGAGTGACCAGCTGCTTGGGTGTGTTGAACTGAACCTGGCGTCTCAGGTGGGATTGGTTAAAGTAATGGAGATTTACAGTGGAGAGAGACACTCCGCGGGGAAATGGTTCTTTGCTTGGAGTGGGTTATAGATCAGGTTTGGTAGTGGGTTATTTCCACACACAGGAAGGTTTTAATGGACATGAACGGGGACAGTCCAGGGACGAGGGAGAAGCCGGAGGAGCCGCACCGTGTGCCTGCGTTCTTCTAATGATGAAACCAATGACCTGATCAGCAGGCAAACATCCCGCCAACCCCCATAGAAGGGCGCGAGACTGTGCAATAGTTTAATATAATTACAGAAAGGTTTCAAAAATCCCTTTAGTCCTGCTTTCTGAACTGAATCTGACGAGCTGAACTCAGGTCTGACACTTCAACCAGGGAACGTGAATAAGGCTATGCATGGATGGTTTTTTGTTGTTGTTAGTTATAAAAGATCATGTGTCGGTAATGATGAGAGCAGCCCACCTGTTTAGCTTCTCTCTCCATTAATCCACGTTATATCCACCGGCCCAGCGGAGGCTCGGCCCCCGCCAGGCTCCCCGGAGCTGATACCCCCCCTGAGGATTCCTAACAACCAATTTGCAGACGAGATTCAATAAAGAGAGTGCAGACGGTGCAATTCTGACAGTTAATTTGCTCTGCGATATGCAAACAGCGGTGGGAAAGGACAGCAGCAGCACGGCGCTAATGACTGCAGTAACAAGGACGAGATGAGAGACGGCGATCTGCGATCAGACGAGGATCTCTGAGAAGAAGTTCGGAAGCGGCTTCGCAACACGACGGCAGCCGGTCTGCACTCGCAGCACCCTGCTGCAGAGTCAAACAGCTGACATGTGCAAATTAAGCTCGTCAGGCCTGGGAGTCAGATACAGCTGCACTCTTATGATGCACCCAAGTGTGACGGACAGTTTTATGAGTGCAGAGGTGGAATAACTTTTCAGCTTTTAAATATCTCTTGGAAAAATTCTATTCATGTGAAAGTGAAATAAAAACGTCATCCACATGAGTGAAAAAAGTCATACCATCCAGCTTCAGGTCAGCCTGAAGGGATTGGATCGATCCGATGACCTCTGCAGCTGAATCACAGTTTTATTAATCACCGTTATACAACATTTCTCAGAAATCCATATAAGGATCCTTAATCCACAGAGCTGAAACAAAAACATGGATCTGAACTTTACCTTCAGACAAACTAATGTGGCTGCAACAAATATTATATTTCACCTCTGAGAACAAAATTCTTCTTTTATCGTCTAAAAGGAATTATAATTTATATCAAAACCAAGCAGGTGAAGACAAGGTGGAAGTGCCTTAAACCTGCGTTCTCTCTAATATCCAGCAGGGGGCGACTGCACTGGTTTGAAAAAAGTCTGATTGTATACAAGTCTATGAGAGAATTCTCACCTGATTTATTGCCTCAGTAAACATTTTCCTGATGAGTTTATGGTCTCAATCTCTAGTTTCAAGTCTTCTTCAACACAGCATGATGTTCATTTAGTAACATATGTTCTCATTTAGAGTAAAATAGACAAAGCAGCATGTTCTTTAGGGCATGGCTACCTTGTGATTGACAGGTTGCTACCACGCGGTGTTTGTCCATGTTTGGATGCCTTTCCTGTTTTTTATCTTACGACTTTAACCCTTTCTCAGTGTGTTTTCACGTTAACCGTAACATTTTAGGTTGCCTAAATACAGTATGTCTTATTCAGCTTCAGGTTGTACTGAGCTCCACCCTATCGTGTCACTTTAGGTCCCAAAAAAACAAAATGGCAACGGCCAAAATGCCAAACTCAACGCTTCTAAACTGTAACCCACAAACCGAAGGGGAAACACTGCTGTGACTATGTCCACTTCTTATATTCAGTGTATGATCAGACGTCCTCTTCTGACCCCCCCTCCTGTACACTGTTGACGCCCTCAGACTGGTCTTTACCTTTATTGACGACTTGTCACTTATATTAATTTTGGAAAGCCCATCAGGAGTGTGTTGTAATTTTCCTCAGGGCGACCCCGGCACCCCCTCTCAACCTCGCCAGGAGGTCAGATTTGCCAGCGTTTGTGGTGTTGAGCATGTTGGGAGTGATGGATTTATCCTCCAGCATCTCCCCCCCCAGCTGCCCCGCAGTGGGACAGGAGAAAAGGATGTTCAGGCTGTTATTTAGGATTTGCTGATCATGCAGAACCTGCTGTTTGACAGGGAATATCCTGGCCCGTGTGTGTGTGTGTGTGTGTGTGTGTGTGTGTGTGTGTTGACATGTTGATGTGGGGTTGTGCTGCTGAGCTGCAGATCATCCTGACAACTTCACACCTACAGTTTATGAAGAAGGGTTCAATTATTTCATGGTATCTTTTTATTTTTATTTAATCATATAGAGCCATATATATATATATATATATATATATATATATATATATATTTATAATCAATATACAGGACTTTTGTTGTGGAGGTTATACTTTGGGTTCAGTTTGTTTGTCAGCAGGATTACAGAAGAACTGGCTTGATTTTCATGAAATGTTACGGGATGCCGAGGAAGGATCCATTTCATGAAGATGAAGTTTGCACTATATTCATTCTCTCACTTTCTCTGTGGTTCACCTAATTGTTGTACTATTTTAACAACATGCCAGCATCGGACTGACGCTGCATGTAGCCTTAACTCCAGCAGGAAAGATGTCCGCCCTCGTTCACCATTCTTTGGTCTCCGCTCCCAGGTTAAATCATCAAATTAAGTTTATTTATATAGCCCAATATCCCAAATTATACATTTGTCTCAGTGTGGTTTACAGTCTGTAAAAAAAAAAACTTTTTACGTTTGGATGGCGAGTACAGAACAGGAAGTCTGCCGGACCAGAACTCCTACCAGGGTTAATTAGCAAAATATAAACGTATAGATATTTACATCTAAGTGCGTCGCTCTCGTCAGTGTATTTGGACAATTATTTCGTACATTGTTGTTTTTTTGTCATTCGGCAGAAGGGGACTTTCACACACCAAACTGCCTGTGTGAAGACATAATGTGAGAACCCTGCACATGAAACTATAAGGGTTAATATGTCTTATATCTGAATGTGTGCCTGTCTCTCGTTAAGGTCAGGAGACAGTAAGCGCAGGCTGATTTTACTCACTCCCTGACTGATGTTTGAACAGTACAAACCAGGTAATTAGTCAAACTAATCTGATTCATGACAGCCAATTATGGAAGATTTGTTCATTTAGACCCCTCCGAGAACCATCACCTTACCGTGGTGGAGGGGTTTGGGT
>CALSBV010010931.1:2327108-2345556 GCA_943590825.1 Bovichtus diacanthus | reverse complement strand
ACAACATGAAACAAGAACTCTGAACCTGCTTTATCCAATGTTCAGATACATTATGCAAATGTGCACATATTTAATAAGATATTGCTTCATCTGCATATTTAAATATGACCTTTCGGAGAAGTATTCTGGGAAATGTAGATAATCACAACTCGCTGAAGGAAAGCAGGTACAATAAAAGTATTAAAACACTTGAAAAAAGCCTCCTGGAAGTTTGAATAGATCCCACACTGCTGAGTTGAGACGTGGAGGGAACCATTTACCTTCATTAGGCCAAGCTTTCAGACAAGCTAAGATGGAAACTCAGATTCTCTCGGCAGACACAGGGATGCAGGTCTGTCTCTGTCCTCTATTTTAAATAATTGTGACTTTTCCCCCAGTTTCATCTGCAGGGGGAATTGACGCACTTGGCTGACCTCATCTTTGAGAAGATAAGGACTAAATCTCAAATCCTGAGAGCTAATTATCTTAGATTTCCTGACCGTATAATTAGGGTCATTCCAAAGGAAATGAGGTTCAGTAACGCCCCTCTGCCCCCTCGTAATGGGAGGAAAGATGAGTGGAGGACGAACATGGCTGCCACGGTCACACTTCGGTGGAATCAAAATGTTTCTGAACTGAAGCTGAACGAGGACAATAAGCTGCAGAATGGTCGGAGCGGATTACACAACCTTTACCTTAATAAAAGTAGTGAAACAGTGAAAATACTCTGGTAGAAGTTTTACTTATTTAAACAGGTATCAACAGAAGTAATATTGAAGAGAAACCCAGCACGGCCATGTTTTCAGATCAGGTGACAAACGAAAGGCGCAGAAGAGGTAAAAAGTAAAGTAAAAAAAGAAAAAGGAAAGGAAGAATGACGAAAGGAAGGAAGGAAGGAAGGAAGGAAGGAAGGAAAGGGTAAAATAAAGGAACAAGGACAGAATTGCAGAAGGAAAGAAGGAAATAAGGAAAAAAGAATCAAAGGAAACAAGGAAAGGGAGAAGAATGAATGAAAATTTGCAATGTGCTCTCTCACACACACACACACACACACACACAGACACACACACACACACACACACACAACCTAAATGCTAAACTGTGGCCGCCAAAGGGTGCGACCGACCAACAGCTCCGGTCGCAGCTAAAAGGACAGAAACACCAACGGAAAGATGGAGAAGAGCAACAGAAGAAGAGAAGGTGAGGAGTAAGTAGGCAAGGAAAGAAGGTAAGGAAGAAGGAAAGGAAGAAGGAAGAGAAATGCATCAGAGGAAAGAGGAGGAAGGAAGCAAAGAAAAGACAGAAGTGTTGAATAAAAAACAGGAAGGAGATGAAGGATCCCGAAGTCGGCCGAGTGTAAACCTGAACCACACACACACACACACACACACATACACACACCTCCCATCGACTCCTGTCCCACTGCCTCTGCGCCAAATAAGCTTGATAAAAGCAACAGATCAATCCGATAGGAATTGCCTCCTTTTATCTCGATATTCCTAAAGTCCAAAACACGGCCCACAACAACAGAGAACTGTGCGGTAACTGTACAAAACGTGGCTCGCATAGAAAGGAACGAAAAAATGTATAGCACAGTAGCAGAACAGCGGCCTGCAGTACTGGAGTAAATGTACTCAGTTACTTCCACCTGTGACATCTTGGGCTTCATGTTTCTGATCCATTTGTTCATAAAGGGCATCGCTCACTCATCAATCAATACCATTCTTCTGACATCATTCATCAATCATCCGGCTGTCGTGGCCTCTTCTGAAGTTATTAACGGCAAAACGGAGCGATGATGAAAAATCACACTATTACGCATCCCGGAGGAAAGCTGAGAGAGGCTCCCGCTCGTTCATGCAGTGATTTTAATGAGCAGCCATTTGTGTTTGTTTACCGGAGTTATGGAACCAGATTTATTGACCCAATTCCAAAGTCATGAATTATCATCATTGTCTGCAGGGAAGCGAGCGTCACTACGACCAGCTGTCTCTGAGTGGATGCGAGGGAAATGAAAATTAATGTCTCGTCAATTAGGTTTCGTCCCGATATGTACAGTAAATGAGGGGAGGCGTTTTATGATGGGCGCTCACAGGGGGGGGGGGTTTGGTGGGAGCAGCGCCCCACGAGACTGTATATCCATTTATTTCACTTTCTGAGTTTCAAAAAATCCCAGAAGTCCCCTTTAATGAGGCCAACTGTAATCATGGCAGATTCACTATAATAATGACTTCCATACCAAAACAACGCTTTGCTTTTTTTCCCCACCTTACTTACTATAATGCATTTTGTTCATATTTACCTGAAGAAGCCAAAGAAATGCTAAAAGAACTTTGTCTTAATAAAATTCAGTTTGAAATTGTTTACAGTTTGTTGTTTTCAAACAAATGAGTCAGTAAATGGTTATGAATGGTTATGAATCCAATACGTGTGTTCAGTCCTTTTTCCAGGTTTTGATACTTTGTTCTATGGAAACATTTCAGCGAAGTTCAATCCCAACATGCATCTATCACAGGAACAATCAGAGAAAATAAGACTCATGATGATCCACATATTTGTTTTTATCACGATTGTGATTTTGTATTTTGACAATTTTGCTGTCCAGTAAACAGGAGTATATTCTGCACTTATGTTAAAATCCTAATATTTAAACCACTTTACAGACAGAGCAGGGAGCAGAAGGTCGGGAGTTTGGCTCTCGATAAAGTGTTCCCTCCTTATTTATCTCTCTGTCCCAGAACACCCGCTGGGGCAGGGTCCCAATCCCATTCTGCTCGGAAACGTCAGCCCTCGTATTTCTGTACATCCGGCCTTCAGTGTATGTTCTGTCGGATGTTGGATATCAGATGTTGCCATTAGACACTACATACTTGACTTCAACAATCCACAGCTGTGTGATTCATTGAGCCAGAGCCTTTGCACTGAACGCATGCGCGCAACAGAGAGCAGGACTGCGCCTCCGAAGGTTTTCGCCAGCAAAAGGCTGTAATTTGTCACCTGAGTGCCCTTGAGGCCGGGGATGCCATTACTGGCTTGGCAAGAAGAGGTGAAAGCGATCAGTGTCAACATCACAAATACACCTCATTTAGCTAACGCCAGTGTCTGACTGCTCTCTGTCCGTCTGTCTGAAGTGAAGGGAGACTGTGTCCAATCGCAGGAGGAAGCACCTCCAGCATGCTGTATGTCAGGGCCACGGAGTTTCAGAAATAAAACATATTAAAACATTTAAAAAAGTCACCATTTTGGTAAAAACCTTGTATCTCCACAGTCATTTTCTTGTTTTTTTTTTTTTTTAAATTGGAAGATTACTTTACAGTTCATTTAGCAGACGCTTTTGTCTAAAGCGACTCACAAACTCCAAACAGCAGGAATCTTGCAAGTACATCAGCTTCAAAGAGGTGAAATCATACAAGTGCAGAACAATAGCTTCAAATCAGCCAAACCAATGTAAGTGCAACATACAAAGAACAGAATATATATATTTTTCCTTCATTAGTCGAGGTGCAGTGGAAACAGATGGGTTTTCAGTCTGCAACAGGTGGGAAGACTTCCTGCTGACCTGACATCAATGGAGAGGTCGTTCCACCATTTAGGAGCCAGGATAGCAAACAGACGGGTTTTATTTGAGGGAGATCTGGGTCCCACTCGCAGTGAGGGAGCAGCGAGCCGGTTGGCCGACACCGAGCAAAGATGTCGGGCTGTTTTCATCCATAGTGCTCAACTGGCAACAAGAGTCCAAAAAATGCTGGAGAACAGAAGTGATGTGAAGTTGAAGTTATATTTTATTTGAATTTAATTTTATATATTATTTTACATGTAAGAGAGAAGGTTACTGCACCCTACTGGAGTACAAATGCCCACAACACAAAACTAGTTTCATAATCAGAATTTTTACCTCAGTGGACGCGCCGGAGATGCGTACGAGTTGTACGATTTGCACGTGTTGTGGAAGTCCCAGATATGTCGGAATATATCGTCGTGAGGCGCACTTCACTGAGCTGCATTCACTGCACCTAGCTAGTTACACGCTGAATTAATCCGGTTCACGACTGCGGTATGAACCCAAAATGATATGATTTGGCTGTGATTTAATTGCAATAAACGGATCAAAAGAAATGGCGAAATAACTATATAATGATAAGAAGAAGACAAAGTCTGAATTCATGCAGGACTACAAGCAAAGAACTTCTTTAATGCTTGTTTTTCTGAATGGAGTTTGCATCAACCAGGACGAGGCTAAGCTAACATATATAAGACAGCAGCGTTGTTATTGTTTATACCACAGACAGTCTATGGTCTGTACACCAATAGATTTTGGTCCGGTCTCTATTTTATCTTCCATTTCTGATTCAACAACAGTAGGGGGTCAGTGCCCTCAGGAGGAGATTCTTAACGCCGACAGGCTTTGCAATACTGCAGTATTTGATACAGCCATTTACCTTGTGTGTATCGGAGACAAATCCAAGTGGGTTTTTATCTGATTTCCCTGGGCTGAGGATAAATGTCATGGTGTGGTTAAGTGTATCATGTGAGGAGAATGTTTCCCCTCTGACAGACAGATGTGGAGAGTCAGGCTGCTTTTGTTTCCAGGAACAGCAGATGGGCTGCAGAAGAATGATGTTTTCTACTGAATATTGATATTTCTTTGACCTACAAAGATCAATCAGTGGCTCGTCTCGGTCGCTTTGCTTAGTTCGCTTCTAAATTTACATTCATGTAAACAAAGCGTGTGTTGCTGGATCCAGCCAGTAGTGGTGTCGCTGCACGCTCCTGTCCGGATGCATCAGTGACAGAAGATTTTAGCGTCTCTGGATGTGTAGATGTGCATGTGTAAACCCTTACTAAAGACCGGATTCATTTTACGGTTCACGAGACAGTTATTCCTGTAAAAAGTTCTGTTGCAGGAAATAATGAATAATGGAAATAATAACAATACAAAATGGAGCACAAAGTGCAAATAGGAGTGAGCGACATACAGAACAAGCTGGATCTTTGGTTTGGTTGCAGTTTACTGATTATCTAGACTCAAATTGTGCCTCTTTAGGCTTTTTGCTTCAAGAACCACAGCGGAAATAAGTCATGGACTTCAGTATGTCATACTTGACATTTGCAGTAACTCATTCTCACAGTAACTAAAAAGCCTCAAAGTTCATCCCTCAAGTGTGACTATCAAGTATTCTCAGACCTTGCAGCAAAAGTATGAATATTAAAGTGGTAAGATGTCCTCATTGCAGTAAATAACACAGCGAGTTCCTCTGAGGGGTGCAAGCCGAGTCTACAGTCCCAGATTGGTTCATTAATGGACAGTTCACTCCAGGCAGACCCTCTGCCAGCGGGGGCCACTGTCCCTCAGACCGTCAAAGCAGAAGCTCATTACAGAGGAAAGAAGCCTCAAGTCCACCTGACAAATCACTGCACTCTGACCTTGGCCGGTCGTGGTGGTGACGCTGGGAGGCACTCATCCATCCTGGGACATAAAGTACTGTTCCAGTAGAGTACAGTACAGATGACGCAGCTGGACAGGAAGCAGCAGGGAAACTTTAACAGAGATGAAGATGTTACATAAGTCAAATTGATTCGTCGGTAAAGCTCATCCAACGTGGAAGCATTCATTTCAACGCAGAGAAAAAACCTTGAAAACAGGCACGCGCAGCAAATCTAACTACGACATCTTCTGTGCAATCCAAGTTTGTGAACTACTGCACGATTGTTGCAACAAGCCACAGTGACGCACAGACCGGGACCCTGGATTGTTGGCCCTCGCCCACCGAGGCTCATCGTCGTCATACAGCAGATGGGTCCGAGATTGATGCAACACATATTTGAGGGACATATTGAAACTAGAAGGGCACTCGGAGAGTGCAGACCTCCACCAAGGCCATGTTCGTAAGTAAACAATAAAGCGTGTATCCTCCCCGTTTTTCATGTAACGGGTTCTTCCGTATCATGAAAATCGGGCAGAAAGTGATTCCATAATCCTGCTGACAAACCAACAACAAAGCCAACTGAACACATACCTGCCTCGCGGAGGTAACGAGCGGACACGCCCCGAGTGAAATCACTTGACTTCAGTCCGAATCAAAGGCATTCCTGTTTTGTTAAACCCTTCCAACTCCATTATTGGATGGATTATTTTAATGCCGTATGAATATGACAAAGTGATGGACTCATTGGAAAAGACGCATTTATTATCTTCCACGTTGCAAGATTGTGTTTTCATGTCTGACATCCTTATCTTGCAGAGTAATCACGTGCAGCACATCAAGGTGCCGTATCATCGCACGAAGCCTCGGATGACACGCATCGTGCGTCTCCATGGCAACAGCTGCTCATTCCACTCTTGCTGGAGTATCCCCTCAGTCTCCCGAATCACCATGGCGACACCTGCTCGCCCCCCCCTCTCTCCGTCAGCCCCCGCCAGGGATCACCAGCCATACCTCGTCTATCCTAGTGTGTTACCATGGCGATGCTCGACGGCAGCCGTGCCGCGGGGTGAGCGAGTTCAAGGTGCTGCCTGCGGTGCGATGTGATTGGTCGGCTAAGGGAGCGTTTGAACAGAGACATTTACCGTCTGCCGTCTACAGCACTGTCTGTGTTCAACTCTCTGAGGAGAAATGTTTTAAAAGATGCAAATATTGATACCCGGGACACAGACTGAGAGAAAGAAATATAAAACTGTATATCTGTATAAAATATATCATCTCAAAAGTATAAAAATATAGGACATAAATAACAGATTTTGTCTAACATGACATAAATATAACTGTACATACCTATGATATATAGCAGGGGTTCTCAAACCTTTTCAGACCAAGCAGCACTTAACCAATAAAAAAACCCTCCCGTACCACCTAACTCCCCAAATATCCAAAAACAACAGGCCTGCTTACCACTCAACAGTATATTACACATTACAGGCTGATATTGAGCTTTATGTGACCTTCTCTACATCGCTCGTTCACACATTAAATCAACAATACCAATACAAATACAACTATTCTACATGCATTTCATTCATATATTATTATAAAACGGTAAATGCTGATAGATTTTACACATCATATGAAACGTAGACGACATTTATTACTGAGTTTATGTCCGAGCAAACAGAGCCGCAACTTACTTATGAAAATGAAGGTTTTTTTCACATCCAAGCTTGTTTCATGAAAAAATTTTGTATTTCTTCACATTCACACTTTTTTCAAGTAAATAAATTAGTTTTTGACCTCCAAGCTTTTTTCAAGAAAATTAAGTTTTTTTTCACAGCCAAACTTTTTTCATTAAAATTTTTTGTATTTTTTCACTTCATTTATATAAATACATTTCAAAATCATACAAATACAAAGACATTTAAAGAGTTTCAAAAGTTTAAATGTTTCCCTGGAAGCGAGGACAAATATGTTTTTCTTCAGAATATTTAGCCATCTCTAGTTTGCTATATGAGAGCGACACTTAATGTGTAGTTTACTGTCATTTATAAAAAAAATGTTTTGTTCTTTTTTGTTATCCTCAACGCATGCTGTACAGTGCGATACGTATCGTGACCTTTGCAATATCTTTACTGCAAACGGTACAAACTCCCGAATGTTCACAGATGTTGGTGCACGAGACGACCTCCAGCTGACGGAGACATAAGGGGGCCAGAGCTGCAGCTGTGTCAGGAGCAGTCTGGATTATTGAACTCTGGGAAAATGAGGTGAGAGGTGCTGAATCCCCCCCACCCCACCCCGCGCCTTCAGCTGTCATTGCATGGTGAGGTTTAGATCTGCTGATGTTAGGAGGAACACTGAACAGCAGGACGCTTTGGTTTCAAAAATATTCAGAGAAATCTCAATTCGTCAAATTGTCTTTCCCCCTGCTCTCTCCTCTGTATGAGAGCATGCAGCGTTCTTTATCTCTCCTCCGCCGTTCGCATCCTGAAGGCGAGACGACGCGGCCAGCACGGATCTGTTTTCCTGCATCGATGGAGCGATCGCTCATGCTGTCAGGTGCCCTCGGCTGTGAAGGAGCAAAACAAAACCGTCGCTGTTTCTGTTCTCATTTAAAAATATATATACTGTATATATATATTTATATATCTAAATGGCAATTTATCACAACACAAATTCCCCCTTTTTATAAGCATGTGAAGCCTGTTTTCTGGTAAACGCCCCCTCAGGTCATCCTGGGACACTGGCAGAGCACTATTATCAATAACTTTAAAGACAGAACTAATGGAGCAACAGCGACGTGCACAGAAACACTAACGTTCCAGGTCGAATTCAACCTCTTCGCATTAAGTTCCTGTAGTCTTCTGTCTGTGTGCGTCTGTGCATCTGTTGCACATTTGTTTTCTGACGGGAACGAAGAGATTCTGATTCAGACGAAACCCAGTGACCTGCAGGGTTTTTCACTTATTCCTACGCTGACAGCTGTGTGGACAAAAGGATCCTCTTTACAATTCAAATTCAAAAATCGATTCTGGGTTCGATACCAGCCAATTTACTCCACTCCGCTGATAAAGGTGTGGAGGCCAAACGGATGGCATGACAGCAGAGTAAAGGGTGTAGAAGATCATGTCGTGGGGAAGTTAGCACGTTTTTATCTTTGAAAAAGTCACATCGACTGATGGAAAGGTCGAAAAGGTCGAAAGGTTTTTATAGACCCTCGCATCTACGCGGATGCAGAGTAGAGATGTGCCTCTACGCCACAGATAAAGCAGTAATAATACATATATGTGTTGTTGTGTTAGCTGCTGATCTCTTTCTGCACTAACTTCTATATTCTTGTACTCTGAATAAAGTGATCCCTATTCTCTGTCAGTCCTGTACACACACACACACACACACACACACACACACACACACCAATTTATTGGGGAATGATGGATTATGATCAGCCTGGCAGCTCCATCATCAAGAACACAGCAGAACCCTGGAAATCGTTTTTGAAAAAGAACTATTAGCTGTTGTGATTGTGTTATTGATGCTTTCATCGTAGCAATGGGATGACCATCGATCGGGCTGTGAAAGAGGAACTCGTCAGGTCAATGCTTTTTTTTTTTTAATTGTTTTACTTTGAACCAGGGTTTCCCAGGTTGAGGTGCAGGGGCTTCCTGGGGTCCAGCAGCTGATTTAAACGTATCACCAACTGGGCAAAGCTGCTGCTGGGGAGCCGAAATCACTGCATAACAACCGGCCATCGTATCAATACAGGGCAGGAAAAAGCACTGCAGTAAATGTACAAACAGGTCAGACTATACAGGGTTCCTTCAGCTTAAGGCAAGTGAGATTTAAGACTATTTTGAGAATTTCTTTAATACCACACAGAATGAAATCGTCCGGAAACAAAATCCTCCTGTCGTTGGTTCCACTCCACTCCGGATCTGTGCAACGAGGAGGATTGTGGATGTGGTTGAAATATCACTCCCAATGTCTTTGCATTTTTAAGACTCTTGAAAGATTGATTTAAGACATTTTAATGAGCAATGAAGGCCTTTATTTAAGATGAATGAATTCAACGCCCTGCCGTCTCTTTGTTCAACAGATTAAATTAATCTTTTTTCTTTTTTTCTATCTCCATCTGCCTGTGCAGAAAGTATATTTCCTTCCAGAATCCCCCCCTTCACGCTCTCTGCCATCCAAACACACAAACACTCCAACACACGCAGCGTCGCGGTGTAATATATGCGCGTGGTTATCATGGGAAATAAACTGTTAAAAGAGGCAGAAATAGCTTTTTCCACAGACTGGATGTGGAGTCATAAATCTGAGCGAGACGACGGCGGCGGCGGCGGTGGCGGCGGCGGCGTCTCTGGGTCGTCAGCTGAGGTCTCAGCACGGCGGGAACAGTTGGGTTTATTTATGTGTGATTACACCCAGAATCCATCTGGCCAGAACCAGCCTGACTGTCTCTCAGTGAGGCTCGACTGTGAAGAACAGAGAAACATTTGATCTTTTACCGTCTGACACAAATGACTTTGTGTTTGTATGTAATGTGCATACGTGATGTTCTCAGTCAGAGTCTCTAATCTGAGCCTCTTTTACGTAAAAATGAAACGTGAAACTCATATTTCTTCACAATGCTACTTCAATAAAAGTCCACCCGGCTGTCTCTCGACACGTCGACACTTTTACTGCTGAAAGTTGAGCAAACTGGTCTGTTTTGTACTTTGCAAACAGCTGATTCAAACTGTTGGTTTGTAAAATACCAACAAAACCCACGTAAATGTGAGCGCTTAAAGGAGAGCAGCTAAACATTCCTGCAAGGAGTTTTCAAAGACGTTCGTGCCCGTCAGCAAAGAAGTCGCCGGCTCCCGTGTGACGTGAGCATGAATCCTCTCTTCATTGATTCTGGAGAAGAATCGCTGCTGACGGCGTTACATTTGGTCAAAGTCGAAGTCTAAAGGCAGTCACAGTGTGTGATTTATTACCTGGTAATGTGTGTGTGAGGGTTGAATATGTTAAATATTGTAGATTTAGGATGTAAGAAATGTTTTCCAGATTATATTAAGGGCACAGAGATTAAGTAAACAGTGGCGTATTCTATGTGATATTAATGCAAGTTGTACAGTTATAGTTTATTGAAAAGGTTATATATATATTTTAATAGTAAAGATAAGGCATGAATTATGTTCAGTACATGAGGTCGTCGGTTAAACATTAAGGGCGTTGATGTTTGGATTCTAAATCAAAAAATCGATCGAGCTTTCGTTTATATAAATCAATGCAGGATTCTCCCATAAGGCTGAGGAGGAGCATGCAAGAAGAAAACCGGACAAATGATTCTTCTTCTTCTTCTTCTTCTTCTTCTTCTTCCTCCTCCACCTCCTGATAGGGAGTCCTGTTTGTACATACATGAACCTTCATTTGTAAATGAAGTGGCTCCAGAACAGACGATCACAAATCACAATGTTTGTTTGATTTTGTCGTGTTTTAGTTTGGAAAAGACAGCTAGACAGATAAACTGTAGATACAATTACAAACGCTTTAATAGTGAATTATTCATTTAGTTGTAGAGGGGAAGGTCTGAATCTCTGGATACATTCTGAATCTGTTTAAATGGATTTGAAGCGTCATGTAAGCTCGAGCTGTACGTATGAAAGAATAATAAAAAAACAAACTTCATCACCCTCATTATTATAAAAACTAGACGCCAAATGGGGCGTAAAGTGAAACAAGATAAACTAAGTTACACTAAATTATCCAAATTACAAGAGATGAAGAAACATGTTCTTCTGCTGCCTCCTGAAAACCTTTTGGATTTTTTTTTTATACTTTTAAATCAAGTAAAGATGTTACTGTGTCGAGTAATAATAATTAAAAAAAGGGGTCTATTTTAAAGAAACTGCAATTAAATGCAGTATTAAAGGAAAAGTACTGAAGTTACTTCCCATGTATAATGTTACCTGAACAAAGAGCGATGTGAAACTGAAGATCAGTTTAATCACACACACACACACACAAAGAGTGTGTCAGCGCTCACAGGTAACACAACGGCACAAAGAACCTTCCACAGCTCATCCCGACCCCTCCCTGCTGTTTGCTCCTTCAGGTGAACTGAGCTCATGTGTAAACACTGACATTCTGGTTTCTTTTAATGTCAAAGCTAAAGAAATGAATTGTTCCGACGCGCTCAAATGTCATCCTTGTTTGACCGAGCCGAGCAAACCAGAGATATAAATATCACTTAACGTTCGGACTGCAAATCCTTCTGTCACGTGCTACAAACCAGGCTAACCAGAAGCAGCATGGGATGCCGGCCCCGCGGCAAACATCCCGTCAGAATACGTTAGGAACATCAATGTGAGGCAGCCGAGTCTGAGGATGAGGAGGACAGCTACAGGTTGTACTTTATGAATGAGACTACGTCCTAATTGCACTGTGTGTGATAGCAGTGTTTGAAGTGCTCGAAAAAAACAAATTCTTCAAAGAGAATTTTCTTTCACATGGTGACGGCAGCAGTGCGTCACGTCGCCCCCTCCTCCCAGAGCGAAGCGGACGTGAGCAATAACCAGATTAATGTGTGTGTGTGTGTACGCTGGCGAGAGCAAAAGAGCATAAAAACGTTATAAAACGTGCAAGTCGTTCCGTATTTAAAGCCACAACAGGCACATTTTTGTCTTTAAAACTGTCAACAATTCAAGTTAAGTCAGACAGCTAGAAGATGTAGAGTTGATATTTAGGTGTGTGTGTGTGTGTGTGTGTGTGTGTGTGTGTCTGTGTGGCTGAAAAACCTAGAAGCAGTAGTAAGCGTGTTTCCCAGCAGGCAACAGGGATAAATCTGATTTCTGCATTTTTCATTTGCTACTTTCGGACAATTTCACCCAAACTTGTCCAGTCTTGTATTCCAAAGCCCCCCCTCACTTTTCATTGCAGTCATTCTTTTTAATGACTGCACGCTCAAATGTACGGCAGGGCCAGAGAACATTTCTTCTGAAGATTAGACGTGTGGTCCATTAACTCCACGTGTCCCTGAGCTGTTGCCTCAGATCAGACATGTCTGAGTGAACATCACTTCTTAATGCACAAGTCGTGTCGTCCACCGAGAGCTTCGGCGGTGACGGGGCAGAAAGATCCAGACGGAGACGCACTGCCAAGCCTCCACCCCGATGATGAAACTCACAGCACAAGGCTGAAGGCGGAGCCAATGAGGACGGACGAGGAAATGACCTCATGAGGGCTGGGGAGCTGGGGAAAGCTGCCGTGGGCTTTTTTTAATTGTTATTCTGCAATGCCAATTATTGTCTACATACATAAGCATTGATCCATTAGTGTAGAGCTCACAAGCTAACTTTGATGGTGGATGCTGCAACAACAACAAAAAACTAGTTGGACAAGTATTTACTGTGCAGGCTCAGGGTCAGGGGTCCAAAAGTGCAAAATTGAGAAAGTAGCTGAAACTTCAGCGTCGTTAATGGGGCTAACGTTTAGGAGCCTTTCAGTTTACTTGTAGAAAATCTACAAAGCAATCACTTGATGAACTACAGGAGGGGGAAGCCACACACACACACACACACACACACACACACACTTCGATCTGGACTACCTGCTACTCTTCATGGGCAACAAACAGCCCAAACCCTGCCCACCAATCAAACGTGAGGACCCCTTTTTATTAATGGTTCAACCCAAAGAAAGCGCTAAAGGGCATTAAAACAAGGAAACAGTGTTTTATATCAAATATTAGGAATGTATAAATCCTTTACGTGTCAACAAGCATATACACTTCTACAAACACACGACCATGTGCATTTAAAGAGCTAAAGTCTATATATTATATATATATATATTATATATAAATATAATATATATATATAAATATATATATATATTTATATGTACATATGTATATTTATATATTATATTTATATATGTATATATTTAAATATATAATATATATATATATTTATATATATAATATATAATATGTATATATATATATATATATATATATTTATATATGTATATTTATATATGTGAGCATTGAGTTGAAATTTGTTGAAAGCCTACCTGTGTACAATTACATTACAACCAGCAAGCAAACAAATAAAATTCTGATTCATTTATTTTTTTTAATGCTTTTTCTATTATTTTGTTAGTGTGTCTAATGTAGTTCATTAAAATGCTCAATGACTAATTGTCAGCAGCTCCAACATTACTGCAGCTATGAATTATGTTTATTTTTACCATGACAGTGACTATGCACAGTACAGCATTTAACACTATAATATACTTTTTGTAGTCAGTAGAATATAGTTTTGTTTCTTAAATTGTAATCCGGCTCTGGAAACGCCCAAAGATACACACATTTTGGACAGATATTAACTTTTTTTTATTTAGATTATTTAGATTCTCTCTCCTACGAAAAAGATGTTTGCAGCTGACGTGGACTGTGCAACAAATTATTATTATGCAATGCTAATCAGACATTGCTTTATAGAGCAAGTACTCACATTTTTGAAGAATAAAAACCTGCACTTGATATAAAAGGGTTTATTAAAGACCTCTCTACCTAAAACATTGTATATACATTGTAAACAATGTATTTTTTATTGTTTTGGGTGTTTTAGTTATGTAGAATGTGCAGTTTTGTGTGCTGTGTTTTTGTTCTGCAATTTATTCTTTAATAATTGTTTTTTTTTTTACAGATGTACACTACACCGTGTAATTAATTGAACCGAAATAGCATTTTAATCAATATTTAATGATAGTTGATAGCGTTCCGTGTTGTGCTTCAGACTAATGATTGTTCCCCACTTTGAGGATGTTTGTCTCTCACTCACAGTTTAATTGCTTTCTGCTCTTAAATTCCAGCTGTGACTCTTCTAATGAACGACTTTCTGCAGCTTCCAGACGCTTCTGTCTGATTTGCTTTGTTTCCTTGATTAACGTGAAACTACGACATGCTCTAACCACACATGCAACTTCTTTTCTTTCCTTTATATATATATATATATATATATATGTGCATATAAAATCAATTAACTCCTCTGTGAAAGTCTGCACACTGGAGATTGCTACTTTAATTTCACGTCCTTTAATTACTACGGGATTATAATGTGCTGTACGAGTCACACAGCCATCCTGTGTTGATCCTGTTTTTAATGCATCGGGGAACTAGCCCGAGGAATCCGCCACACAGCTTCTCCTCAGTGTGGTCTGTTACACGTATCGGACAGAGACGGAGAAAACAGGAAAACATGGATATTTGTACATGAAGCCAAGCAGCCTGGTGGCCTAAAAACGAGGTTCCACAGCAAAACTGCGTCGACAATGACGTTGCAAGGGGAACGTATTTCCTCCTTCGATTCCTCTGGAGGTTCGGCAAATCAGCAATTATTTTGATAATAAAAATAATAGTTTTAGACTGATTTTGACAACTGGTTCCAGTCTCTCAAATGTAAGGATGTAAAAAAAAATGTCTTTAAAATGATTTGATAGTAAAATCAATATCTTTGGGTTTTGGAAGTTAGGTCAGACAAAACAAGACATTTGAAGATGTAGGAAAAAAAAATGTTTTCTGTATTTTCTGACAGTTTAAGGACCAAACAATTGGACCAAATGTGTGTTAATCCACATACGAGGAGCCACAATGATCCTGGAAACATTACATGACTACAGAGATGCAGTGACTCTGCATCAGTCTGTAAATGACGGGAGTGAAAGGGTTTAAAGGCTTGATTGATTATGTATTAGGCTGAGTTTATTATTAAACCACCTGTTGGACACCTGCTGGCGTCATCGTTACATCATCGCAGTCTCACTTGGGCTGAATTAAATTTAAATCCTCAGCGAGTTTTACATGGAGAGTTTATCCAAAAAATGCTTGACCAACGAGCCCCCGAGCGCAACTAAAAGTAATAAAGACAAGTCTTATTGTGGGATTTAAAAACAAACCACGGCAACAACGGCGTAGAACGAGTCAGCTGAAGGTCTGAGGAGCTTAAATCTGCGGTTTGCTTCAGAGTTCAGCAGCAGTTCAGCTTCTCCTGACGATCGAAGGTTTCCTCGCTTCGCCTGCAGCAGCGAGGATTTAAACAGCCCTGACCGGAACAATGCAACGTTAAAACACCGCATCATCGCCACGCACCCTCCTCCGATGGGAGCACAAGCATCAATCCCCCAGCAGGCTTTGCATTCTTCCATGCCGAGTCCTGCAGCTTCTGTGGACACACACGCGTTCGGATGGGAACAAGAACAAAGCAAATGTAGAAGAGTGGAAAGTCAGATTATCAACGTCGAACTGTTGTTCCCACACAGATGAGATTATGGCACATTCTTTAGGTTGTTTAACAATAGTTTTGCATCTCAATCCTGTTTATTTATTATTTATGTTTCTGTCTTTTTAAACCAGTTTTGCTCCATCTGGACCTCAACTGACGGCAAACAAGAGGAGTCCCGACAACAAGAAAAGAAGATAAATGGGAATGTGGAGTATGTGCTATATATATAATAAATATTCATTTAATGTGGTTATCAAATTAATTCTAGATGTTCAGGAGTTTATCTCAATGTCATTAAGACCTACTTTATATTTTACAATTTTGTAAATCCATAGTTTTGCAGACAGTAGTTGATTCTATATGAAAAAGGATGTGCTTTTATTCAAAAATAAATTATTAAAGTGGCAATAGACCTTTGCTATACTGTCTGGGACAGATGTGGGATTTTGTTGCCCTGGGTTTAGCCTTTCAGGCGTAACCTTCACTAGTAGTGGCGGACTGCAACCTTTATAAGCTAATGACTTGAGTTGTAAAGGTGTGTGGGATGTTCACAACGCTGCTGGTAACCAACTCACCTCTCAGTGGAGGGTGGAAGCGTCTCAGTAAAAGTGAAGGGACTCAAAGCACCTCACAGGTATGTTACTGTGCTCTGACGCCTCAGATTCCACAGGGCTGTTATTCTGCAGTGATACCGCTGACACAATCTTCTGAGTCTGCCCCCCAACCCACCCCCTCTCCGATGTGTGCCGTCCTCTGGGATTGAAGCACCACTGCGTTTGGCATTTTAGTTTCCATGGTGACTGAAACACGGCAGACTGCAAAAAAACTGAAACATTTTGGCCCATTATCACCCCCCCCCCCTCTCCCCACAATGCAATCATTTGTGGAGCGCGGACTCGCTCACTGCGCGGGGAGTGAACCTGGTAATTAGTGCTTTTTATTTGACTGGAAACAGACAGGCTGTCATGTTATTACCCAACACTTTGATTCCCGCGCCAAATTCTGTGTGTCTCCATCTTTATTTTGTGGAATGAACAAAAAAAAAGATAATTACTACTTTTTCTGAACGTGCGGCTGATCCGTGTTCCTGTTGCTACCGTGCCCTTTGATGATCACAGTGCTCGGCGTGCTCTTGTTTGACTCATTCCACCACCCTTCCTGAATATGAAAGAGCATCATTGCCAGTTTTTTTTCCGACCCCCAAATGCTGCAGGCTGAGGTCTCCGCTGATGAGCAAGTCTGCACGGAGATGAAAGCATTCTCCTCTCAGTGTAAAGCGTCTGCACGACGCAGAAAAGAAGAGCACGATGAGTTCCTGGCTGTGCTGCAGATGCATCAACAACTACGAAGACGACACAGCGTCCGCAACGACATGACAACAGCTTTATAGTTCAAATCAGGAGGAAGTGCAGCAGATTGTGAAACAGGGCTGGATATCAGACGCTCATACTGAGTGAAATGTGTCCGTAACCTGGCATCAAAAGTCACTTTCTGATCTAAATCTACATTTCACACAGTATTTTACGTAGAAAAGGAACCTGTATGGCTTCTTGTGTTTAGATAACATCTATCATTTGAGAGGTTTTTTTCAATTTCTCAAAGTGAGGTACCACAAAATATATAATTTATGTACGTGTACTAAAACTAGTAGCATAATCAGACAAACGTGATACTGGTAGCAAACATTTAAAAAAATTCAAAAACATCATAACATTTTCTGAACATATTTAAAAGTCAGCTGTTTTTAATGACCTACTTATAGCATTTTGTGCACATCCATATTGGATATTAGCCAGCTGCAGGTTCAGGTTTTCAGGCTCGTTGCTATGTTTCTTATATTACCACAAACAACCGTCAGTCAGTAAAACAGCGTGAACGTTTCAAAGTGCTGTTCATCACGTGCGTCTTCGTGGTTCAGACTCATTGAAATATTACTCCTTTAATCCTGAAGAATGACATGTAATCATCGCTTCAGTGTTTTCATTTATTTCTCACATCAAAAATAAGAGATAAAAAGGAGAGACAGATGTAAAAACATTATTGTACACAGGTCGGCAGTTTGTTTCTATTTTTCCGTGAAGTTTGGGGAAAATAACTTTGCAGGTCTTAGTCTTGGAAAATAAACCTGGTGCAAGTTTTTATTTTTTTGCGACACGATGTGACGTCACACCGTCGATGCTGAAACGCCATATCGTGCGACCCTACTGGTTAACAGTGTGGTATTCGTACTTTGCCTGAAGGAAAGGATACTTCCTTCCTGCTGAACTCTGCAGCATGTGGTCTCAGGATTAAACCGCGACGCTTCGCTGGATTCACAGAGAGACGAGAGAAGAGACGCCGCTCTCAAGGTCGTTCACCGAGCTCGGATGAACCTGGAGGAGCAGAAAGCTCTCGGCGGCGCTGCGGCTCCCGGGTCGGATTGCACACTCGTTGCAGAGGGAGTCTGGGACTCGTCGAGACAGCCGGAGGCTTTCAAACCAGAGATCGAGTCACTTTTTCTGTGTACAGTGTTGTTATTCCATGCACTCTCAGCTGCAGGGTGCACTCGTGGAAGCAGGAAGTTACCTGTAGACTTTCCTGCACTTAAGTATTATTTCAGAGCTTTAAAGTAGCAGCATTGCGCAGATGTTACGGATTGAGGCTCCAGCAGCAAAGCTCAGGACGAGCTCATTGACTTCCTGTCGCTCGCCAGATTGGATCTGTTTGTTTTTGAGCTGTCTGATGAATTCATTAGCTTCCGCCGATCCATCCATCCATCCATCCATC
>CALSBV010010931.1:2292113-2306926 GCA_943590825.1 Bovichtus diacanthus | reverse complement strand
AGCACCCAAACCCCTCCACCACGGTAAGGTGATGGTTCTCGGAGGTAATAGACAATTCGGCATATTTTAATGGTGCAAAAATGGCCAAAATGTGAATAAACACTGGCTAAAACTACAGGGCTCAAGAGAGATGAGCTTTTATGAGCTCTTGCTCTCCCGATGGTCTTTGTTCTGGTTCACAAATAGTATATAATATTTGTGGTTTTTAGGTTATTTACGTTTACCCTGCTAACAAGAGCCAAAGTTGGTTGGTTTTAGCCATGACGCCCTAAATTATCCAAAAAAAAAGCTTATTTTTTTCTAATATTTGCCTAAAAGCAGAAGATGATATGTTGCAGTTGTCATGTGATGCACTTACACACAAAGACGGACAAATTAACCAGGTTCTTCTGAATCCTTTAACCCGAAACAAGAAACCAGTTTTGCCACTCTCCTGACATCAGATTACATCTGAAAGTCAGGAATAATCAGATTACTCCCGACATGAGACCAGAGGTGGAAGACACTTTGCTGTTAATTAACCAATCCGAGGTCAGCAGCAGGTAGAAGGTGCTTCTGATTTCCTCTCCTCGTCTTTAATCCTGCAGCTGAAACAAAGATATTTGGTGCAGCAGTAGATATTTTAACATACATAAATATTTTAGTGGCGGTCTTCAGCTCAGGGCTGTGGTCTTCCTCCATCTAAATGCCCAGTGCCATCTGTTCTACAGATTCCATTACGCGATGAAGAAAAAGACATGTGCACGTCCCAGAGCCCAAATGGTTTCCAGATCTAATTATGCCTTAAAGGCTACGGAGCGGGAGCATGCCGAGCTCCCCATCCATCATCCAGGAGACAGCGGCAAACCTGAGGAGCAGGGAGAAGTTGATCCTCATGTCTGTTCATTTCAAGACATAGGAATGTTTACAGCACAGGAAGCTTCATACATATCAATAATATGTAACTTTTTATTTATTTGCAAAATGGCGGTCTGAATCTGTATCTCACGATTTGATACGACTTGGAATCTTTGGCGTCGCGATTGAAATTCAAGACAATTCCTGATTCCACATTGATTCTGGATTCAGTGCATATAATGAAGGCGGCGTGGCAGTGATGGCATGAAAGCAGAGTAAAGTGTAAAGGGACCAAAGAACTGTAATGCAATGAGATTATAGTTAATATTTGAAAAAAGCTGTATCAACTGATTGCAACAATGTAAACACACAAAGGCTAAAATGTATTCATGATAAACTTTACAAAAAAGTAAATGTCGTTAGTGACTTTGCTCTCCGTCTGGCATCATCAACCAACTCTTTTTGAATTTGACAAAATAATCTCAACAAAAGGTCCAAGATTTCGACCTCAAGCAAACTGGATCCACGAATAAAGAGCGCGGGGAGGAAAGCTCTGGAGAACGCTCGCGAGTTGATGTCGTGCTACGAGGTTTTTCTCATTCCTAGTTTCGTGGTGAAGAATGGACTTGCATTTGGATTTGTTGCTTCTTGAGGTTGTGTGATTTATCATTTGAATTAGTTTTTTTATTGCTGTTACCACATTATTTCCGTGTACCTCATCACACCTTCAGTAGTGCAGCAGACACAATATGTGCCATGATGATGATGGGAACATTGAACGTTCATGATAGAACCCACAGATAAAGCAAAACGTTTTGCTTTAAAAACGTGAAAAGACATCATTCAGAGTTTTTCTGGGAGTTCAAAATGACTTCCATCACCTCTTTATTTCTTTGCAATGTCACAATACGGTTGACATTTGCCTGCTTGCTGTCGGAGAGTCCTGGGATGTGAAGAGGTTGAGAGGTCGTGTGGAACGTAAACACGCTGAAGGTTCAAACCTCTGGGATCTGATTGCAGCTGTCCAGCGAAAAAGCCAAGAGAAAGTGAATCCAACTAATCAGCACCAGTGAAAAGTCATTGTCCTCTCAAGCAAGGAACCGCTACTGCCCTTTATAAATGTTTGGAATTGGAAAATCCAATTTGCTTTGTCAAGTCAGCAGTCCTCCCGATCCCTCTGCCATCGGCCCCCCGCTGTGTCCTCTCCCGCCCTTCAAACGCCACACGTGGGCCAGCATCTTTGCCAGAGATTTGGCTTCAATGTGTGTTAAACATTTCCGGACGTACCCTCCCCTGCCTCCTATTCAGTTAGCATCCCGTTTCCGTGCTAACACGACACCTCCTGTGTCTCCACCCGGGCCCCCTGACGGAGGTGGAACCAGGCAGGTCTGAAAAAGCAAGTCTCTGATCCTCAGAAGAGGAAAAGGATCCAACAGTAGTGTTCGTTTTGTCAGCTAGTTTTTATTGTTATTTGGTCTTTAGTCTTAGGAGGTAACAGCTCTGACGTTATCTCAGTTCTTTTGGAAGTTGTTAATCGATTCAGAATCTTAAGAGGATACAAATCGTTAGATGAAAAGTCAGCAAAGCTATAAGATTCCTTCTGAGGGGAACATGAATGTCGGTCCATCGAAAAGCTGTTGAGACACTTCAGTCTGGAGCGAAGTGGTGAACCGAGCGACCGACAAACCAATCAGAGACCTCATAATTACGAATAAATTCAACCTGAACCTGAGGAGAGACCAGGGCGCCTGCACCCGTTCCAGTTTCACACTGATGCCCTGTTGACTGTCGACTCTCTGCAAAGCCTCGTGGAAAAAACACAACAAAGCTCCTCTGCAAACACAGAGAGCTCCCTTTTATCTCCGTGCTGCCAAAACAGACTGGCTCCCCAAAAGAGTGAGGAAGAAACAAACCCCGTGGCACAGCCGATCACCCCAAGCTTAATCGCCGGCGTTCAGGAAGCAGGAAGCATTACGGGGAAGGAGTCGTGTCCCGGGACGAGCCCCAGAGGGATTGGAAACGATGCTCCATTACGGCCCTGAGAGAGCGGTGGGGGCAGAGAGAGGTGGACGGGGGGTAGAAAGGGAGGAACAAATGGTTCCTGGTGCAAAATAAAGCATGAATAAATGATGAGAGCGTAGTTCACACTGGAGGTAAGTGCTCGTTCAGCTGCAGGGAGGAGGTCTGCAGTCTGATGCCACAGTCTCACACTCTACATCTGCTGTAAAATCACAGCCCGGGAGAAGAAAAAGAAGAAGAAGAAGAAGAAGAAATAATCTACCTACAGCAAACACAAATACACACAAACACACCACAGCGTTGCAGCAAATATCTGGACTTCCTGTGGACTTTAACCGTTACAGGTTGGAGGTTTAAGTAAAGAATCTCGAAGATATTTGTTTAAATAAATGTCACTTGTCTTTCGGCTAATTACGCAACACAAGTGGCTCACTGATGAAAGTATTGCAATATTTACAAACTGCTGTATTAAATGAATGCTAATGCAAAATGATCATTTCACATTAAAAGGATTTAACTGGACAAACGTGAGGGGACTTTTATTATGAAAGAGTCACAGGAGCTTGAGGCTGACCGGTCACGTCAGAACTGCGTCTACAAAACAGACAGCGGATCAGTTTGACGCGTGTCGGGAGTAACAGAGGAGTCTGCAGGCGACAGGCCGCACACCTTCACAGCCAGGTCAGCAACTACTTTCGTACTCGCTGTTCGCAGACTCATGCCGTGTGCAGCAGAAAAATCACAAGACGGCTGCTCACAGAATGATGGAAAAAGACCAATTATTGCCTGCTTTCTTTATTAAAACAACAAGAGTTTGTGGGAACTGCAGTATTAAACCACATTTGCTGTTAATTACGGTATAATATCAAATCAGCCGGGACTGAAATCTTAAGGATTTATGACTTTAATAACCAAGAAAAGCCAACATAACTGGATGTCAGTGAGTGTGTTTACATGGAGGAAAAAAAACAGATTATTTAGACAATTACTTAGTGGCGGCTGTGGCTCAGGAGTGGTCGTCCACCAAACGCAGGGTTGGTGGCTTGATCCCTGGCTTCCACAGTCAGCATGTTGAAGTGTTCTTGGGCAAGATACTGAACCCTAAATTGCTCCTGATGGCCAACGGTGTGTGAGTGTGTGTAAGTGGTTATCACTGATGAGCATGTGGCACCTTGCATGGTAGCCTCTGACTGTGTGTGAATGGGTGAATGCTGTTGTGTTGTTAAGTGCTTTGAGTGATCGCAAAGATTGGAAAAGCGCTGTATTTACCATTTTACTGGATTTGAATCTTGGTTTCCAGATGAAACAGGAAAACACAAAAAATGGATTTGGGCATGATTTATTAAATCTTAATCTCATATTAATGCTGCAGCTGTACTGTGTCAGGCTTCATGTGTGTGCTGTTGTTATTTAAAGGTACATTCCCGGTTTTGTGTTACAGGGCCACAAAGGGCTGATCTTTGATTTTAAGAATAGATGGATAAAACCCTGCAATGATAATCGAAGGAACATGTATTGAATTAAACAGCTCGCAACGAGGTCCGTGGGTTATGTTCAGTAACCGGGTCATGATTTCTGGAAAGAGATGTCTCTGTTGAGTTTTTTTAATGTGTTTTTGTGGCGCTTTGAGCCCCACAAGCCGAGTGCATCTAGTTCCATTAAATTGGTGAGGAGGCATAAAATCTGCCGGCATAATGGGACGCTCTACTGTGTTCCAGACACACTTGGTGATGCAGACTGAAAGGAAACATTTCTACATAAAAATCGCTTAATGTGGCATTAATGTAAAAAAAAAAGAACCCCCACCCTGTAATCAGTGCATCTACCTCGGACACAGGAGAAAAAGAGATCGTTCTGCGCCTGGAGGTCTACAGAGGAAGCTTTTAAAGCGAGTCTGCGAGCCGCAGCCTGGTTAAATACCGTCTGGTTCAAACCACGGGCTGTCACTTTTCAAAATGGATCCCAGGGAGGGGAAGGCAGAGCGTGAACACACATACACACACAGACACACACGCGGACACACACACGGACACTTAGCTGCTGCTGCTACTGAACAGCCTGCGAGACTGTGTGTGTTAAAGTGTGTGTTGAGCTGGGGAAAGTGTGCGAGTGTGAGAGAAAGGATGGAGAAGAGACTGGACTTGTGTGTGTGTGTGTGTGTGTGTGTGTGTGTGTGGTTAATCCAGTGATTTTCAAAGTTGGGTCTGTGGCACTTTGTCAGGGGGTATAAAACATTTTAGCAAAAGAAATGTAAATTGTGCTTTGAGCCAATAGACACTGATATGAGACAACAGACCATAATATATACTGTGACACACAGCTACAATTTCATCGTTTTAAAGTTGAAGTACTTACTGAAGTTTAAAAGTCTGGATTTATTAGGACTCTTGCCAGTCTTCATATTCATATTCTAAAAGCTTTTAAGACCAAATACTTGAAAAGTATAAATACTATGGAGTTGACTGTTTAAAGTATAGAAGTGGAGCATATGATGAGTATTTACACTGACAAGCGAGGCCAATGGTGTGTGTGGAGATGGATTTATGATGCATATTATATTGTAGGTTGTTTAAGAAATAATTTTAATAAACACACTAAAAGAGAACCCCACCCCACCCCCCACGTGACTACATAGATACAACATGACTACAAAGAGACACAACGTGACTGCAAAGAGACACAACATGACTACAAAGAGACACAAAGTGACTACAAAGACACACAACGTGACTACAAAGACACAAAACGACTACAAAGAGACACAAAATGACTAAAAAGAACCCCCCCTCAAAGTGAATATTTTGTTATTTGGCAAACAAAACAGAACATTTGATGCAGTCACCTGATGACGCTGTTAGATAAAAACTGAGATATTACGTTTCATCCTGAGCGACATGAATGTCTGAACCCCATTTCATGACAACACATCCAATAGTTGTTGAGATATTTCAGTCTGGGCCACAAAGCTGACTCATATTGCCCTAAACATGTTATTGACTTTCAACAGTCTGATGCTTCAAAAAAAGCTGGATGTGTTTTGTTAAAGAATTATAAAAAACAAAGAGTCTGCAGAGTGTCTAAAAGCTTTCCAGCAAAGAGAGCGGATTGTGGGTTTTATTGTGAAGCAGCTGGCTGCAGGAAGTTTGTACGAGATTAAAAGTCAGGTGTACATTTGTACGTGGAGTTGATCCACGAGGAAACACAACATGCTCACACATTCATTCTCCCATCAACAGGAAGTTACTCCTGTAACGTGCTCGAACACACACACACAGCAAAAAAAAAAAAAAAAAGCAGCTGCGCGGGCTAATTAACTGTAGATTCATTGTTAACACACACTGTGTCAAAGCTTCCTCCACACACACACACACACACACACACACACACAGGAAGATGCTAACATGGTTAGCATGGAGTGTGTCACGCACACCAGCAGCTCCATCAGGTCTGTAAATAGCCCAGACCTCGCTGTAACAACATTGGCTAATGAAGAAGAAGCTCTCGCAGGACCTGCAGAGTAATGACACCGAGGCATGATTCAGAAAACAAAAAGATTCAGGGGGGCGCTCACTGCTGATGATCTAATCCAGCGCTACAGTACGGGGAGTTTAATGAGGTAATAAAGTAGATTCATACGCCGGCTTAGCACCAAATGACCGTAATAAACTGCATCTACTAGACCGTTATATTCTCCGGTCTAAGGTTCAGAAGCTTTGGAGAAATAAACCAATTTCCTACAGCATGAAGCCAGACAACATTATACTGCATCTTTGCTCAGATTAAAGAGGAAATGAGAAATATTATACTCAGCCCCGTCTCTTACATATTAAGTATATACGTACAATTCAAGGAGCGGATCTGAGACATTTTGACACTTTCAACACGTAACCGAGACGATTAACGTTCCCTGAAGGAAGCGTTTGCTTTCCTGACTATTCAACAGGATTCTCATATCTGTTCTTTAAAAATGAAGCTTCAGAGAGGAGATGGTTAGTTTAGCTTAGCATGAGGAGAAACAGCTAATTAACACGAAATCTTCATTTTTTTCTGCCAATGGTGGTTTCAGCCTTGGTGTGGTGGTGCAGCAGCAGAATCCTCCACAGTTTCTCCTCCTCTCCTCATTTAAAGCAGTAAAAACAGTGAATGAAGCAGTTTGAGGTTAAACAGCAGTTTCTCCTGCTCACTGTTCGGCTGCCGCTAACGTTTGCTCAGCTTGTTTCTCTGAGAAATTAAGATGCAGGCATTCAGGAGGTTTTTACCAGGAGCTTAATTATCCTCAGAGGTCTCCTCCTCTACAGAACAAACGATCCTGGTGATAACATTTTTTAAAAAGACTGAATAAAGCAGTTTCATGTTAAAAATCAGTGTTTCTCCAGTGGACACAGGACAAAGGGGCTACGAGCTAACGGCTAACGTTTGCTCAGCTTGTTTCTCTGAGAACTTAAGATCCAGACGTCGGAGGATTAAAATCCTTCATCCGCTTCAAATATAGAGTTAAAAAGCACCAGGATGTAAAAAGTGTCTGGTAAAAATGTGACAAACACAACGCTGACGTTGCTCAAAGGAGAGAGGAAACGTTGCCTTCAGGGACACATTTCTTTTACCACAACTCACTACATAATATGGATGACCCTAATGGTGAATGGCAGCAGGAATGAATGATTTTGTCTTTTTTTTTTTTAAAATGCCAACTTTTCCACATCAGTGAAGCGTTTAACATTGTTCAGCTGTCGTTCAGATTTCAGACTTTTCCAATGAGTTTGTTTATGCAAAAACAAACTTCATCTGCACAGGACGATGGCGAAATCAACCTGCGCGACGACACACCTGCTATTTCTGAATTTAGGCCACTTCCTGCACACCGAAACAAATCAGAGGTGTTCAAATGTCCCATCAGCAGCTCATTCACCTTCACGTTGGTTTCTGAAGTCTGTGTTTTCATACTGTACAAACATACTTTCGGATGTAGGCTCACACAGCAGGGAGGCCAGTCTGAGCCTTTGAGCATTTGCATCATGCATCCCGAGGCCAGCAGCACCCCGAGGTCGTCCTGACCCACTTTCTCCATGAACACAATTAGTGGCAGCGCCTCCATCTTCCTCCTATAATATACTCATCTATTAAATACAGTCCAAGATATTGATTTATTCATGTCAACGTTTACTTATTCAGGAAATTCAAAAGCTGTTTCATACACTTTAAGTCAAATCTTCAGTTTGAACTCATGCAGTCTGTTTTAAGGTATTTTGTCACCAAATACGCTGCATACTCGCTCGATATTAAACACTTTCTTCGGATAGATAAACCCAGAGAAATCCTTTGAACCACGCAGCGTTTGTCTCGCAGATAGACAAAACTAAATTATATGGAAAAGATGGGCAGCAGTTAAACAAAACGTACAAACATATCGCAGGATGAATTTTTAATCACATTTAGATTTGAACAGGTATTATGATGAGCTTTGCTGTTAATGCATGTAATTAAACAGCTTTAAATCAAGTGCTGCATCAGATTAAACTAACTTAACTTACTTTTAACTTAAGTTATAAGTAAGTTAAGCGATCAATTACATAACAATGACTCACCCTGTTACCTTGAATTCTTGAAGAAAACTTTGTTTTTTTCTCACGTTGAACGAAGAATCAAAAACACAAAGAAAAGTCTTGATGAATTCAAGTAAATGAAGCCGCGTTCAACAGCACGACTATCTGAAATAATCCGTTTTCACAAACTCTCGTGCAGAGTAATCACAGTCTCGTGTATCCAGTTCACTCCTTCACAAACACTAAAACCTTACTATTAAAAACACTTGTGCACAAACAGTCTTCTCTTGCACAGTCCGAAGATTTGAGCCGGAGTTAGTAAACGGATGTAGTTTTACTGTTAAACTTCAATTCATCAAACAAATGATACTTTTGTAGGGGGGGGGAGTTTTCCTTTAACTTTAACTTGCATTTGTTTACTGTACTAATGCTTCTGATTTTACACGGGGACGATCCCTCAGAGTGTTAACGCGCTGCACGCCACTCTGTTAGATGTCTCCACTCCGTAGGCTAAATATGTCCACCAACCACACACAGAGCTGCAGATCCACAGAGGCTCTGACTCATCCCTCAGTATTATTCAAAGGGGGCGGCTTTGTTTCTGTTGCAGCAGGTGTGCAGTTAATCAGATCGACTGGCACAAGCGACAGTAAATTAATTACTCTCACTACTGGTGAATGCAACTTCTTAGTGCCGGAACTCAAATATCATTTATGGAAACAGGTCGTGTCGGAAAATGTTGTTTTGCCACAGAAGTAGATAATAAAGGCGCAGGAGGATAATGCAATGTGTCTATTATATTTACAATATGTTGCTTCCATAACACGTCTTCTTTCAGACTAGTGGAGAGAAAAACATCCAGAATCCACATCCATGAGTTTATTTAATAACTTTGTCTGTTTGTGTCTGTAGATTTCTGCTAAATTCACCAAAAGTTACATAATTCACATATTACATAATGCCTCATTTGCATATTTAAACATCACATTTCAGAAAACGTGTAATATAAAAAGTAATTGTGTTAATGTGAGTAATGAACTGGGGAAGTTTCATGCTGATATCTATTAGTTACATTTTTGACCCTATTCACCTGTAGTGTGTACAAAATGTATGAATTTTACAATCCATATCTTTAAAGGAGGTTTTCTCTAAAGGAGGTTTTTCTCAGACTCTGAGGCAGAAATCTCCACTTCAGTAGCACTTACATACACCAAACGCTCCACTTTCATTCCTCTCTATATTCTGAAGCTTTGTACAGAGGGGTGTGTTCACATCTCATTCAGAGCCTCATTTATACAGCGTTTTATTACTAACAACATGCAGAACATTGACAGTATTTAGAGATCCAGAATCCCCTCTGTAAAAACCTTTGACTCTAATATGTGAACAACATGAAACAAGAACTCTGAACCTGCTTTATCCAATGTTCAGATGATGATCTGCACATGTAGCAAATCAGCACAAATTTAATAAGGTAAGGCTTCATTTGCATGTTTAAACATACACTTTAAAATGTCTGTAGATTATTAATAAATGATGAAAATAATTAGTAGTCGCAGCCTCAGTGTGGTGCACTTTAACTTCCAGCTGTAGGAAGATTCACTGGATCAGACGGCTGTTTGGGCGAAACCTCAATTTGTATTGAATGCTGCTTTCAAGTGCAACGAAAACTGAATTCCCAAACAACAAACATGCAACATTCACAGACCGTGTGAGAAATGTGTGCGTCTGGATGGGAGCACGTTACAGGAAGCAGAAGAAGACAGAGAACCGAGGTGCTGCGAGAAAATCACTGACACGGCAGAATCAGACAGGACTGAAATTACAAACGTGGAGCATGTAGCACACATACACACACACACACACACACACACACACACACACACACACACAAACACACACACACACAAACACACACACGGGGCTGAGGTTTGGTGGAGAAAGGGATTGTGGGATTGGAGAGGGGGGGTTTCCCTTTACAAAGGCCAGATCTCCTTTCTCCTCCCGGTAAGATTATCCTCCCCGGGGTCTGACTGCTCCACCTGCAGCCATCGATCCCTGTGTGTGTGTGTGTGTGTGTGTGTGTGTGTGTGTGTGCGTCATATCAAATTAACCAGGCAGTGATGGTAGTGATACTTGTCAGTGATCAGAGATGCTGTCTGTGTGTGTGTGTGTGTGTGTGTGTGTGTGTGTGTGTGTGTGTCCTATTAACCAGCCAGCAGTTGCAACAATGACAAGCATATGTGTTTGTTTGAAAAATCAGACTACAACTACCAGAATCATTACTACAACTGCTACTGAGTGAATGTGTAAATAAATGAGTGAATGAGTAAAGAAATGAATGAATGAATTCATTCAGCAACACAACATAAACATAAACCTCCCACAAATAAATAAATAATTAACGACGTCCCACAGAGGGAAAACATCAAATCTACAAACTCAGTGTGTATAAGCACAATACACAAATCCAAACAGGCAAAATGCTACTGCTGTTGCCAGCAATAAGTAAATAATAATATCAGTAATTAGTATAATACTACCACTTATTTTAATAATATCATTACTACAACAATTACATTTGAAGTATGGATAATATCACATAATATGTCATGTCTGTTTTTAGAAAATCTGGCAAATTAAATGCCTGATAAATCACAGCACAACAATGCCAACAACGGTTTCACACAACCAGAGATATTAAAGGGAAAGACACGATGGTATATAAAAATACAAATAAATCTCTGACAGGTGACATGAAATGTGCATCATCTCATGTGTGAAGTAAAAAATGTTTTAGATGTTGGTACTTTTGAAATACTTTCTTTAAACTGCCTTACAATGTGATATAATAAACTAACTTTCAAGGTGATCGTCTGCAGTTTCAAGTCTCAAATCACGTCCTGATAGGAAGGAAATTAATATAAATATATGCTGGAGTTGTTTCACGTCCCGCTCTTCCTCTCTACTGTTCATTTCGTCCTTTCCTGCCTTTATTATTAGGTAGAAAGTCAAACTTTGCTCTTCAACCCTCCAGCGAACACTGAGCCGATGTCAACGCTCTTGTTGCATCAAGGTTGCGTTGCGCAGCACTGCGTCTGCCACCATATTGCAGTCAGAACCTAATGCGAGGAATACTCAGAGTTTCACTATGGGTCTGAGAAGTTTCTGCTTCTTCCAGCACTCCAGAGTTCCAACAACGACCCAGTTTTCTCTGGACATTTCCAAAACTGATTGTTTATGCATCCAAACAAGTCGCACTCAAGAAATGTAACAGTCTTCTCTCACTGACAACATTTACACGGTCGAGCCCTGTATTAATTACCAAACGCCTCAAGAACTCTGAGCAGAAGTCAAACCCAGTGAGGATCATAACAATAAAACGATGGCTAATGTTTCATCCTTGATGAGACATTATTCCTCTGCTTCCCAGCATCCATCGTTGGAGCCGTAAACCTCATCCGCCTCCGAGACAAACTGAGAAGTCATTGTGAGCCAGCTGCTGAACTGCAGCTGTGCAGCGCCACCAGTTCCCTCCGCCGGGCTACAAGCATGAAATATGTCGACTTCTCTGGTCAGTTTGAGAATCAACTTTCCACTGTGGACGTAAAACAAACCGTGTGTGTTACCTTATGGTGGTTTACGCATGATATATGTAAAGACTGTGAGGACAAATTTCAGGACTTCTCATTATTTTTAATCCCCCAGATGCAGTAAATATGACTGACTTTTGATGGGAGAGTCCAAAATCGATTGACATTTTTTTTTTTTTTAGTCTTAATTTCATTCTGTATTAAATGGGAGGAAACACCTCAACAATATGTTTCTGTACTCATATTTGTGAACAAATGTTTTGCATTATATAATAATAATAATAATAATGAATACTGCTGGACATAGTAAGCTTTTAAAAGACGAGACAAATGTTGCTGTTGAAGCTTGCAGGGGGTCTGAAGTGTCAATCAAGATCAAAACACAACTTTTTTTGGGGGGGGGAGACAACAGGCAAAATAAAATGTCACTTTTTGATTTTTCTAATCCAAAAACATAAAAAACTTGTTGTTAGAGTCCACAAACTCACTCACTGGCTTACACCTGAGGATTAGAGCATTCTGCTGGCAGCCTGATGGAGATGAAAGCTGACGGCATCATTCCTAAGCACGCCGAGGCCGGAGGCAAACAGCCTCAGGGGATAGTGGGAGGTTGGAGCCTCTGGGTGCCACCAACATTACGGCCGTCTGGGTCCGAGGGAGGAAGAGAAATAACAGCGCATGGCACAGAGCGGAGGGTGGAGAGAGGGAGGAAGACAACAGAGTGACAGAGAGACAACGGTGTTGTCACGGAAACTGAATAATCTACACGAAGCAAGAAGGTTCGCACGCTGAATCATCGGTGAAATGAGCGATTGTCGAGCGTGACGCAAACACGAAACATAGGTCGGTGTGTATCAGCCTGAAATCTGATCCGCTGGTCCCAAACACATCCAGTCACATGGAGGCCGCAGAGGTTCGAATGTTACCAGCCGGTTCAATGGCCGTTATCAGCCTCATCGATGTGGGTCAGAAGGAGCATTCTACACCAACTAGTAGGTTTTATCATATGTTCACACGGTTCATCAACCAGAAGACGGAATACAAGAAGACCGAACTCTACCGACAGAATTGATTATGGAGGACAAAGGCGGAGGTCAGGCGACGTCGTATAAAGAGCGAGAAAGGTGCCGACGGATTGAACACAACGTTTACTTTCACTTTGCAAACGTGGTTGATTTAACCCTAAACTACGATCCTTTCCCTCCGTTGCCTGAACCTAAAGATGTTTTGTTTTGTGTTCAAAATGTTGCGTCTGGTCCAGCTTCACAACGCGTTACACGAGCAGTCCACCTATAATCCCTTTAAACGTGCTTTCATCACCGGCGTCATTATGTAGCGATGCTGGTGCATTTCTGCAGAGACATGGCGCAGTTTGAAGGCGTGAACAGTAGAAACGGGGAGAAGTCAGAGTTGGGTTGGGTGTGTAACACGTCAACCCTCACATCCTCTCCAGGGTCTGTGGTCACAGCCTGCAGCCTCCGCTGGATTTTGTCACTTCTGAACTCCTGAGCCACCATTTTTTCTGCACAGATAAGTGCTTTTTGACAGCTGGTCATATACAGTCCACTCATCAGTCCCAGCAGAGCCTCAACAATCACACCCCACACATAAGAAGCTGCCTAATCACCTTCATTGATCCAGCAATAAAACACATTCATTCATATTCGATTTTCATTAAATGCACACATGGCAATTCCACACGAAGGCAGCCTGAAATGGCAACAAGAAGCAGAAGGAAGTGATTGAAACTGTAAAATTAGGGAGATAAACAGCGACAGATTTACATGTAACTCATGTCAGAAGTTACATTTTATAAAGTTGCATATAGGATCTGGCAGCAGACAGTAACTTCCTCGCAGCGGTAGCAGCGGCAGCAGTGGCTCAGAGCCAGCCCTCGCCTGAAGTGTCTCACCGAGCGGATGTGTCTCTCTCTGTCTGTCTGTCTACCTGTCTGTCTGTCTGTCTGCTGTTGTTCTACTTTATGGGTTGAGGAAATTCCCCTTCATCTTCAACGGTTTCGATCACGCCGCACGATGTCTCACGTCTAATATTTGGTCTTGGCTAAAAAACGATTGTTATTGGATGGTCTACTTTCTTCAACAGCGAATCGCTGACTTTATCGGATCCAAACACCCCCCACCCTTTAACGCCGGCACGCTACGTCAGACAACAGTCATGATTCACAGCCACGTGGTGGACTTGGGTCATTTTGGAGCGGCACGATAGCCGAGTGGTTACAGTCGAAAACAGCAGAATCAAAAAAAATCTAAAAGTGAGTTTACAAAAAGACATACTGCATTTCTTCGTTTGACGTTGCTCGTTTTATTCGTTTTGTTTTTATTCATTTTCTAGTTATTTAAGCCTCGAGCTTACATTTCATCTCTCCCACTGGAGCAACATTTGTAGAAGATAAATGTCATTAGGCTAAATGACCACAACCGCGGAGTCCATTAGGAACTGAACTGAGTGAGTGTTATGGGAAAATCTCGCCACACAGGGAACTTGAGAAATGGGACTGTTTTTAGGATACGAGTGAAATATTATGGACATTCTTGGTATTGTTATTTTAAGACTTTTTATATTTGCACTTTCTATTACAGCTGCTGCAGGGCAATTCCCCCTCTGGATAAATAAAGTTGTATCTTTTCTTATTAATGAAACAGAATATGAGTTTATCTAAAACATGGCGTCAGAGATCACCGACACTCAAAACATACAAACTGAATTTCCTGTTGGGACTTTATCATAATAATTAAAGTAATAATCCAGAACAAGTATCTGATGTGTGTGTATCTGATGTATGTATGTGTGTATCAAATGT
>CALSBV010010931.1:2251779-2292103 GCA_943590825.1 Bovichtus diacanthus | reverse complement strand
GTATCTGATGTGTGTATGTGTGTATCTGATGTGTGTGTATCTGATGTGTGTACGTGTGTATCAAATGTGTGTATGTGTGTATTAGATGTGTGTATCTGACGTGTGTATTAGATGTGTGTGTATCAGATGTGTGTATGTGTGTATTAGATGTGTGTGTATCAGATGTGTGTATGTGTGTGTATTAGATGTGTGTATCAGACGTGTGTATCTGACGTGTGTCTCAGCAGTAATATGATAATGAGCTCCGCCCTTCTTTCCTCCTCGCGGCTCTTAAACCCCTAAAATCAGTTGTTCCGTCCTCGCGCTTCACACACACGTCCGCCCGTCCTGCCCATGCTCGCCGGTGGAGTATCGAGCCTCGCTGCTTTATTCACTTCCGCCTCAAATATCCTGCACAAGCCTGTCTGAAGCTAAAATATTCATAGAAACTCTGCGGCTGCTTTATTGATACAAACCCTTCAGCAGTTCGACGTACGATGGCAGGAACAAAGCCGTCAGTGTTCACTCGGCTGTAAATCCTTCGTCATCGATATAACTTCTTATCAATGACTCACAGACATGTGCTCACATAACAAAGTCTGCCACGATCAATACATCAATATCACAAAGAGCAACTCAAATATGATGCGACCGTTTTAATATTCGCCTCTTCCACACATTTAAAAACATTATTTTTTAATAGAAAGAATACGAACGGACACATTTAAAGTGACACACTTCTCGTCTTTTTCATCAGTTGAGAATTTCAAAATAAAGGCCTGACGTAAAGATGATATATGGATCCAGGTGGATGGATCTGTTTACATGTGAAGGGTCATCGCATGTGTTTCAGGGACAGGTTCAGACTGAATGTATGAATCGAGGTTACCGGAGTTTAAAAGCACCACATTTGAATTCACTGAGAGCCTTCAGCGGAGCGGGAACTGAGAATCCTTTTATCAAAACTCTCTCGTGCAACCGCTGCTGCAGGAAAATGGTGAGTCTACAAAAAAATCTGTGTTGTGGGGAAGGAGAGAACAACTAACGCAGCTTTTTTCTGCAGTTTTTGGTGACTAAGATCAAACGTCAGCGTCTGAACAATGAGCCGAGACGTGAAACTGTCAGCTGTGCTCCACACAATCTCAAGGCTCAAAAGATCCTAAAACTCTCTGATCTCATCACCTTCCCTCTCTATTCAAATATAAAAAAAAGAGAAAAAAAAGGATAAATCACCAAAACTGCAATCGTGTTGTTTGAGACGTGAGCTTTAAAGTGCAAAGCTGCTTCCTTTTGAGTCGTGTAGGCGCAATTAACTCCTGGCACTCGGCTGATGTTCAGTGTTTTCCCCACTGTCATGCGCTGCGCTGCGCCCTGGAATCTGCCGAGTGCTATTTAGAGCTGCTAATGGCTAATGACTCTCATAGCTGCACAGCGCCTCCGGTCTCCAACTCCGCCGGCTGTCCCTGCTGCCACGTGTGCATCCGAAACTAAACTCTTCCAAAGTTCAGTGTCAGGAAGCTAAAGTCTGCAAATGTAATCTCGCCAAAACTATTTGAGCGATGAGAAGCCAATATTCACTAAAGTGACACATAAATAACATCACGCAAGAATAAAAGAGACGACGGAGGCGAAGTAGCTGCTCCAGCTCGGGTTGTGCCGTTACAGTCGCCAGCAGTTTTAAGGTGGTCAGTTTTTCCATTTGACTCGTATTTACTTATTAAAACATTTTGCGGTATTTACAGGACGGTGTCTCTCCGTCTCTGTGACCTCCCCGGATATGGCCGTCGAAGGGTTTCAGATCCATACCCAAATCTCCTATCCGAAACTGAAAACATATGGCCCAACAGCTAACTTTCACCAAATCAAACCCCATTTTTGACACCATTTCGCAGGGCTGCATATCGCTTCAGCATCGGACATTGTGATGCACGCGTAGCCACATCGCATGGCGCGCAAAGGAAGTCAAACGCGTCCTGCTACAACTTCCTTGTTGCGCGACACAAAAAGGAAAACATTTTCCACGACGAGTCTACACCAGAAGTCCGTCTGATAGAACGTCTTTCACTCAGATTTCAGCCGTTTTTTGGCGTGTGTGTTGAGATCACATGCAGCCAACCACCAATTCACAATCCCACAATCTATTTATCAGACAAAACCCGCTTTAGTTGTCTGGTAAATAGATTTTGAGAGCTCTAGTCTTTAATTGCACCACATCAGCCACCCTCTCACAGAGAATCAATGCACGAGCACACCTTTATCTACGCTATCGCTGCGCTTTGGTTTTCCCAAAGTCCTTTGATACGGTCTCACCTGCTGAGTCAACGAGGGAGACGGGGAAACAAAGCTTTACTCAGGAAAGGAGCCCGAGGACAGGCTTGCATTTAAAATGAACCTTGAAACTGTCCCGAATCTTAAGAGCTCCACAGACAACAAGCCTCGGCACCTTCCCTCACTTCGCCAGGAGGTTTCAGACTTTACCAACACAATTAAAACAAAAGGACAAACCAAGGACACGTCAGCGGGGGAAACACAATCTTTAGCCTCTCGAGCCGTTTCCACTAACAGGAAGGGAACAACGTGACTCTGGATCTCCACTGAACGCAGAATGTGTGACTCCGAGAGAGAAAAGAAGACGCCGGCTGCGTCCGGAGAGACAGATGTGACATTAAAGTGCGACATTAATCTCGTTCATCTTGGATTCAGACAGTAATTTGCTGAAGTTTGAGGTAATTATGTGCACGGCGGTTTTTCTATGGGGAGGTAAAAATAGCTTTTTGTAGGCTCAGCTAAACCAGAGCAGAGTGAATTGGAGACTCGGCGGCTTCTTTTCTTTCCGTTTGACACCAAACACAAAGATTTTAGATTCAGTGAAGCTTGGAGGGAGGAGAAGAACTGAGCTGGTAAATGTGCAGTGTATCCATAATATTTACGATTTAAGCAGCATATGATTATCGACATTATAATACTTCATGCTGCAACATAGTCTTTTTCATTCATTTGACAAAACTCGAGGTCCAGTTACTAACTTCCCAGTTGGAAGCTCCAGGAGAAAAGCTGCTTCTTGTTATTAAGTCTTTTTATGTTCAGAAATGAATTTTACTCTCAACATATTCTTCATCAAGAAAACTTTCCTTTACTTCCTCTTTAATGGATGCATTGCTTGGTTTATGTTATTGTTAAAGATGCTCCAAAAGACGTCCAAAAACCAAAGATATTTACAAAGATAGAACACAGAAAAAAGCAGCAAATCCTCACATTTAAGATTCACGTAATGAGGTCTTGTGTGTCAATAACTAATCATGTCAGCACCAGTCATTATGTGAAATAATATCTAATATTCTCAATGAGGTTTGGTGCTCGGTCTCTGTCCGTGGTGCTGAAATCTACACAGTCCAGGGAAGATCCCTGAAGGTCTCAATACTTTTTCAATTCCTCCTCAAATAGCTTTTTAAGGGAGATGAAACATGTGTTTCCACACTGACTGAACACTTTCATAAATCACTTCCTGCTCATTGAAGCTACATCAGCGTTTAACTGAGTGAAAATCTCACACGTAACATGAGACGGAAACTTCTTCGTCATTTAGAGTTGTGCGTTTGAAAACGTTAGGATGTTGAGTACAATTTAAAATACAGTTCAGTCAATATGAGAAGACTTGAAGAACAAAGCTGAACAAAAGAATCGTAGAAAAGTCTTTCTGAAAACCTCCGTTTATAATAATAACAAAAAGAATAACCACAGTCACAACTCACTCCTTCACAAACACTAAAACTTTACTACTTTAAAACACTGCAAAAACAGTCTTGCGAATCTGAAAGTGTTGGGAATAAGACGCTTTTAGCCAACCTTTTTTCCCATTGAGGCACGCAAGAGAAACATTATATTCCTTTAAGCCTGTCCATGTTTACCCCGTGTCACTGCAGCAGTCTGGGGAAACGTGTTTGTTTCAGCAGGGTGGCAATGCATGTGTTACATTAATCCAATGAGGATGGCGGAGAAGGGGGGGTGTGCAGAATGGCCTCCACCTGCAGAGCAGCATGTAATCCTTCACAGTGTGTGAATATCGCCAGCGCTGACAATACAAGCTTTTTATTTTACCTGACAGCTGGGATTTGCACCCACAGCTGCTGTTTTTGTTGTTGTTTTTTCCCCTTGTAAAAACAACAACATTTAACATTCTGTAAAAGTGAGTGTGTGTGTGTGTGGGGGGGGGTCTTGTCTGGATGCCAGGCCAAGGCCAAGGTTCACCACTGATCTGCCAGCGAATCTGCTGATGTCCAACATCTCGTGTTTCCCTCGCTCACCCTCCACCTCTCTGCTCATCTCTCTCTCGCCTCCACTGCAGATCTCATTTCACTCTCTCGGACAGGGTTGTTATGGTAACCACATTTTTTTTTTGGTTACCACGGCCCTGTAACGGGGAGCTTGAATTTGAGACTCGTGCAACCTGAAATTCCCTCACAGCGACGCCTCCAGAGCGCCGTGCACTGTGGGAAACTTCGGTTTCCACTGGGAACCAACACCGTGAAAATACAAAACATTTACAGACGGTTTTATGCGTGTTTTCAAGTTGAAATGAGTACGTTTCTGTACATCAAGAAGGGCCGTGGTGAAAGCCTGAGCGACCAGGCTCATTGCGAACTATAACTCTTGCACGAACACGCACGAAAAAGAGTTCTGTTTTCGGCAACCTTTAACAGACAGCATGTCTAATAAAGTCTAAAAGTTTGCAGTATACAGGATGGTTTGTAGCTTCAGGGAGGAACATAGAAACAAGAGCTTCTGTGCCAGATCACTGCTGCGCTGGGGAGGCTTCATCCGAGCTGTAGGTTCTTTTATTCTAATTTAAAGATGTTATACTTGATACTTGTCTCGGTTTATCTGCCTTCATCTGTCAACAGTGAGCACACAAAGACACAAACCTGATCGGGCTGAGACTGAGAAGGTTTCTGAATAGATGTGAAAAGTGTCACAACAACAGATTTCTGTTTCCATGCTGGTTGTTGGATATTGATCGGTTATTGGCGTGGAGCCTGGCCTTCAACAGGAGCAGCAGCCACATGTGGTCGAGAGGAGAGAAAACACAGCTTGAATACGGAAACAGGACAGAATGCGTAGTTTTATATTGTAAAGGAAAGTGAATCCAGTATGAGGCATTAAAAATAAAAGACATTCGGCTCACGATCATAAAGTACCGTCAGAAAACCAGAAAGTATTTATATTAGAATCTTAAAACTTTAAAATGATCCGATTGATCTGACGATTGTTTTCTAGATTAATCGTTTGGTCGATAAAATGTTAGAAAATTCTTTCCACAGTGTCTTTAAATGTGTTGTCAGAAACCCAAAGATATTTACTTTGACATGATATAAAACATATTTGAGAGGCTAGAAACAGCTTTTAAACACATTTTTGCAAAAAGAAATGTATCGATTATCAGAATAGAAATCAGAAATTGACCGATTAATCAATTAGACTTGACTCAAAGGATCAATAAATGATCAAAACTGCTGCTTATTCATTTTCTGTCAACCTCTAATTCTCTAACTCTTTCTGCTGAAACAGCGAGCTCTCTCTCGATCCTCTTTTCACGTTATTCAAACTACAGCAATGTGATTCTGAATTCTTCTGTGGGGCCGTCGCTATTTCCTGAACCCCCCACGAGGGAATTAAAGTGATCCGAAGTTTTCAGGAGGAAATTATAAACCCCTGTGGAGGAGAAGAAGAAGAAGAAAAAAAAAGCACTGCCGCGGGCTTAAATTCAATTATTTGGGTTATCAGTCAAACTGCCAGTCTGTCAGAAGAAATGTAAAGCGGACATTTTGACCTGCCGAGTCAGGTTTGCTTCAGGAAACTCTGAATTCATTTCCACATGTGGGGGAATCCTGTTCTCGTGCAGACCCAGCAACAAGCCTGTATCACTTTACAGGCTCTTACTATTTTTGTAGGATAAATATTGTCCTGTAACTCCAGGACAGTCCCAGAGAAAATGTCTAAAAACACTCAAATAGCCCAACTCTGCACGCTGATGTTGATCTAAATAAAGCCAGCTGTGTGTTTTCATCCCTCTCCACCTCTTCAGAAGATCTGTGCTGTTCTGGTTCCTGTCTCTCGGCCCGCCAATCTTGTTTCTGCTCTTTAATCCCCGTTCCACTTGCCGCTCCTTCCTGTACATGTGTCATGCTCGAGTGTTGCCTGTGGGTGAAGAACGTGAGGAACAATAACCACTGAAGTGCCCTCGAGCCACATTTCACACCCAAAGAGCGCCGGTGGAGCGGCGCGCTGCTTTAAAGCTGCAGCACTGACTGTCCTGCGTAAATATTTCCAATTATGATAACTTTTAACAAAACATCTCACCCTAACTACAAAGCAAGCGACATACAATACAATTTTAGCGAATTTGCATTGTGGCTTCAAATCACAGGTTTGTTAAAAAGGCGAAATATGTGTCGAAATACCATTTAAACTGAGACATTGCGGTGCTGCGGAGACGACCCGGACTACCCACCGTATCGTACTGATCCTCGCAAAAATGTTTTTCAATGAAAATTAGACTAATTTTCCAAAAAGAAAAAGATCAATCCCTCTAAAATTTACAAATCAATTGAAACATCAGTCAAAATAGATAATTTTTCCAAATCGTTCAGCCCTTCTTCCCATCCGTCTTTAGTTTCAAGGTTTTGTTTTATGTTTGTTTCATGTGGACAAGCCAACATTTAGCCAAATATGACATAAAAATGACTGTTTTTATGATTTTTGTTGTTTTTTTCGATCCTGTCATTTTGGTTTTTAAAGTGTCGACCTCAGCCCCTCCATAAACATCCCAGGTATATCTAACCTACATTCAACGGGGGGTGCATGAAAGAAAATGAAGGCAGCCCGCTGTCAGAGCCTGTGTAACGCTCGTACAGGATTTATGCCGCCATATCTACGTGGTGACAACTGTTGTGTCCAGCAGCGGGTGAGGAGAGGGGGACGTTCCCGAGGATTTATGTTTTGAACTGGGTACAAACTGCACCTCCTTCACATTACACCATTAAACCATCTGTTAGGCCAAAAATAACCAGGAAACTGGGAGAACTGGACCGACATCACACAAGTCATTTTGTGGGATTACTGCAGCCCAATGTGAGCACCAATACATGATGCTAACATATAGTCAGCTGAGAAACACTGAGAGAAAGACACTGGAAGTAATAACATAACGAAGGTGCTTCCTGTCATGTTGTGTCTTAGAGCAATGGCTACTTTCAGGTATTAGAATAGAAATATTCATAAATGAAGTCACAACGGGGAAGTTAGATCGGAAAGTTTTGCAAATTAGCATTTTGGCTGCAAGTATCTGGTCGCTGTGCATAAATGTTTGTTACAACGTTACTGTGTCGTCCATCTCAAATCAACTAAAACGTCAACAATGAAACTCCTGAAGAAAACTAAATCTGTTCTCCATCATCCTCCTGTCTGTCGGCAAATAACAAAGTTGTGATAACAGCCAACGTGTGTTAAGTTTTATTTATGTGTCAATGTTCTCATTTTCATATGTTTCTGTTGCTCTGCTGTGAGAAAACCAACTTGTGTGTCTTCAGTTCACCAGAAGATGTCGTGAAGTTGATTATCTTTGCACGCAAAGCTGCAGCGATCAATAAAATCGGCAAAAGTTCCATTTTGAACATTTATTGCGTACAAATTGTGGAGATTTAAGGAATGGGACGCGTTCATTCTTGGAACAGCAAGAGTTCCCTGAAGCCGATGACAAGTCCACAACACAAGATAAATATTCATGTTTGTGTTGTAACATAAACAGAACCTTTTCAGAACTTCTACACAAGAGTTTCCGCCGATACTCGAGCTGATGAAACACTTTGCAAACTGGTTGTTTAATCTCAGTTCCTCGTGAGTCCATCTTTGGGAGAAACAAGGTTTTTCACTGAAGCTCGGACAGATATCAGCCGATGAACGTTTCACCAACTGACGTGTTTCCGTTTGTTGGTCAGTTTGTCTGTCAGCAGGATAACGGAACAACTAACTTGCAAGAAGGCTGCAGCACGAAAATGTAGCAGATCCAAATCACGGGGCGGATGCACGCACTGCGCTCAGACAGAAGAGCCGAAATGTCCACAGCTATGAGAGTATTAGTTCAGAATGGAGCATTTATTACCTGCTGCTTTAATAAATCACAGCCTTAATTACAGCAGAAACACTTATTATAGATGAAGTGTGACTGAATAACTAAGGTGGGTTTTGGTGATTTGAGGGACGTGTGTGTGTGAATTTTAATAAATTCAATTAAAAAGGAGGTTTAGTTTTTTTAATACAGTTTAATACTATTGTTTCAGCACCATTTAGGTGACTATATTTAAACTTTAGACCTGATTTACTCTGAAGTAAAGCAGCAGTAATTCCCATCAGGCTGCATGTAAATTCCCCCAGGATCGGCCTTAAAGGGGTATTCTCCTCATTTAGTATTGCACTTCCAGGAGGCAGCTTCTCCCGTTAGGATTACTTCAGTGTTCAAAAAGCAGAGTTTCTCCTGCACGCTGTACGGCTGCCGCTAACGTTTGCTCAGCTTGTTTCTCAGTTTGTCAATCAGTGTTTCTCCGGTGGACACTGGATGAAGGGGCTACGAGCAATGAACGGCTAATGTTTGCTCAGCTTATTTCTCTGAGAACTGAAGATCCAGACGTCCGAGGACTAAAATCCTTCATCCGCTTCAAGTATAGAGTTAAAAAGCACCAAGATGTAAAAAGTGTCTGGTAAAAATGTGTCTTAAAACTGGATAAAAAGTCAGTTTATGAAGCTTCTGGCAGACAAACACAACGCTGATGCTGCTCAAAGGGCGGACGACGCCATGACAGGAGAGAGGAAACGTTGCGTGTTCAGGGACACTACACATTTCTCCGGAACACAACTCACTACATATAGAACACAACTCTAGTCGTTTTTAGACATTTTAATCTGAAAACGTTACATATTATACCTTTTAAAAAAGAAATGTCAAAATGAAATCAATTTCCCATGATGCAACTGGACAGAATCTTTCATTAGAGCGTGGGAAACAGCCACGTCTTTCAAACTCCCGACTTCCTGTTTGTAGTCTCAGAGTCCGAGCAGAAACAACCGTGATGACAGACGTCCTCTCCTGAAGAGCTACAGAAAACGACCACGCGTCTTCAGCTAGAAACCTGACTGTCGCCTTTCTTTTTTAACCAAAAAAAAAACCAGAAACCATCTTTCTGTCGTAAACCTGGTTTTAGTGTCATGAAAGACAGAAATATAGTCATTTAATACAGTGATTTAGTTAAATGTCAACCAAATTAATTGACACAACTGTTTTCATTTATGTCTCACTTTGTGATCTGGGAAATGTTGTGATGTTTTATACACCAAATGATTAATAAAAGGAAATAATAAGCACATGTAAACGTGATGCATTTATTAAACTTGTAAATCAGAGCTCACTTTGGAGTTTGTGAAGAGTCCCGACACTTATCTCTTAGACATGCATGTGGATGTAAGACACACACACACACACACACGGGGGAAACTATTCATTCCCCACATCAATACTAGGTTACAACCTAACTGGACTCCACATCAGTGGAGCTCCAGCCTTCATTCATTAATGGACTGAACAAGTGAGTCCACGATCAGCTGTTCCTCTCATTTCATCTCAATAAGCCATTATTAATAACAGCGCGTGCAAGTTGAAAAAAAAACAAAACGCTGTTTCATGTACTCACACGAACGCGTGGTACAGCAGCGCCCATCCTCTCGGCCTTTCCAGCGCGTCGTACAGCAGGTTCTGGATCCTCCTCTTGCGGATGTTATTCCTCTTGGCCGGCCGGGTGTAGTTCAGGGGGGTCTTGGCCAGCAGCCCGATGCCGATGCCCTGAGAGCCCCGCTTGAAGTCTTCCCGGCCCGAAGCCACCAGCAGCCGGACGCCATCCTTGTCCGCTCCCCCGGTGCATTGGTCCAATAAGTCCCCGGGAGGAGCACCGGAGCTCTTCTTCTGTTCCTCTGAGCCGCTAGCGACAGTCCTGGACCGGAGCCCCATGGTCAGTGCTGGATGCCCGGTGTGGGCAGCATGCCATGATCCGGGCCCTGGATCCGGAGACACCCCCTCCTCAGCCGCGGGTCATTTAAGGATGTGGTCCCCGGCGCGAAGGGAGGTGCTCAGCAGTCTGACTGGAAGAGAGAGAGAGAGAGAGATTTTATTTTGGGAAACCATCGGCATCTGGTGCATGTTTGTGTCGATGGAGCAGAAAATCGATAAGAAATTTTACTGGGATTGTGTGTAAAAACCTCAAACAAAAAAAAAAAATCCACGCCCTTATTATAAAACCACTATATATATATAAATATGTATAATTAATATCACAGATAGGCTACAACACAGGAGAGGAAATCACAACAAAGTCGAATAAACTCACTAAAGAGCGTTTTTTACTCCTGTATTATAGGAATATTAGAGATGTAACATAAAACACGTGATTCCTGTCAATCAATCAATTTCAAATGCAGAAGGGCACTAAGCAACAAATGCCTTCTTGCCAAACACCCCTTTTCTCCTAAAAATCACACACACGCACACACACACACACACACACACACAGTGGAGAGACAAAGACCTGGCATCCCGCTGCATCCCCACACACACACACACACACACACACACACCAAACAGACGACACATATGGGAGGAAACCTGCTGGAGACAAAAACAGCTCCAGCAGCCGCATCGAGCCCTACCAGCAGCGTTCCCGGTGCATGGCTCGTGTCTCCGGGGCTTCCAGCCTCCATCCACCTGCAGAGGAAGCGGCGCTGAGGCTGAGGCGGCGGCGGCGGCGGCAGAGGAGGAGGAGGAGGAGGAGGAGGAAGAGGAGGAGGAGATGCTGCGTGAAGGAGGTCGATACTGAAACTGAAACGGAGAAGAAGCAGGAGAGAAAGAAGAGAGAAAGAGAGAGAGAGAGAGAGAGGATCAGGCAGCAACGCAGACGAGACGTGCGCGCGCACCTTCACACGCGCGCGCAGATGAGACACCGTACACCTTGATGTATTTACTACTCAGGAGGAACACGTGCATGTCAACACAGACAGATGTAGGCAGAGGCGCGCACCAGAAGGTATGCACAGTCATGCACACGTGGACGCGCTTGTGTTGTCATATGCATGTGAAGAGATAAAGACACACACACACACATACATATATATATTTGCCATTTTTCTTGATTTAAAACAACTTCATTATGGTTGCAGATTAATTTTCTTTGTCAATCAACTCTTCCATTAATGAACCAGCTTTAACACACACACACACACAGGCTACATAAACACACATAATTTACTTAATAAAAAAAGATGCAAACAAGTACACACACTGACTCACATCAGAGGAAAAATACTTCACTACAAATACTTCACTACTACACTAGTTTCACTTCACTTACCTGTGTAGGACTTTTGCTCGTAAGTCTTTTTACAGAGAAACTTCTACTAAAGTAAGATGTATGAGTGCTACGAGTTCCCTTTAAATGTTGACAAAAAGGGCAGTAAGGGAATACAGATATGAAATATTATAAAGTACAATATTGTCACTGCAAGCTTTATGTTGTACTGCAGCTCAGCCCGGGGCAACAGCAGCAGAGTGTAATCTGAGATATTCTCTCCATCATCGACACAGTGAAGTTGCTGACTGGACCTTTGGAGATTTAAAAAGGTTTATTAACATTATTTTTGTTCATTCTTTGCAGAGAAACAGCATCTCTGAATGTCAGCAATGAATGTTCATGAGAACTGTTTACAGGGAAATATAAAGTCACCTGTGTGTTTGCTCTCAGGTGAAAATACGAGGAAAAAACACATTAAAAAAAAGCCTTTTTTTTTTTTTTTGCAAATTTGATGCATTTCACTTTTGTGATAATATCCCTAAAATCTGATTACATTTTTCATTTATTTAAGGAGAGTCCGATTAAGCCCAAGAATCTCTTTTTAAACCTTGTCAAGACAGGCAGCAGCATAAACAAACAAACAAACAAACAGTTACAGACATAAAAACCCAACAGGCCTCATACATGGGGTGCATATGAGCACAATCACTAATTAAAATACAATAAACTCAGATTCAATTAGGGCTTTCCAGGAACTAAAATCCTCTTTCTGACCACAGAACAGATACATGCACACAAACACACACACACACACACACACACATAGCCTAACAGGATTTAAAGAGCAGAACAATCTTAAAATAGATTGATTGCGTGTCTCGGTGGCCTTTAGTATTTCTACTTAGTCGTCTGAGTCTGAGGATTTTTACTAATTATGTGGATGAAAAACGGGCAGAAAGGGTCCGTAATTGAAAAAGCAATAATTTAACTCCAGCGGGCGGCTGCTCTGCTTCACAGCAGCTCTCACACGCTGATCTCAGCCGCTTGTTAAGACTTTCTGATAAAATAGATTTTTTGATTTAGCCTCCAACTACATTAAATCTTTTCATGAAGTAAACTTAAAATAGGCTGCAAACAGAAAACAGAAAACACACAACACGAACACACAACACTTGTTGATCGACTGGAGGATTCAAAGTGTGTTCGTGTTTTTTTGTCAAGGAAAAAAAACATCAGATCAGCTCACAAAAATGATTCATACTTTATTTGAGTATTTCCATGTTATGCTACTTACATACTTACGTACATATTGTACTTTACGGACAGCTTTAGTTACTCGTCACAGTTCTTCCTCCCCTTCCTGTCCAGTTAAACTCTGTATCTCCAGATGATGTTGAGTGTTTGTGATAAAGTGAAGGATGAAGACTGCCTTTATGAGAAGATTTTCCTCCTTCTTCAGATAAATAAAGTCTTTAAAAAGCCTCTTGGATCAGCTGCAAAATGCATCGTCACAAAGCTGAAAACTCATGAAAAGTTGACTTTTTAGAGACACATGGTTCTGACAGGACAGAGACAAAGATACAAACATGTGATGATCTTATAGAATATGATGCATTGTGTAGATTAAACTACCAACAGGATATAAAGGAGGTGAAAACATCTGCAGCAGGAACATGTAACACACACATTAATGCAGCAGGAACATGTAACACACACATTAATGCAGCAGGAACATGTAACACACACATTAATGCAGCAGGAATATGTAACACACATCAATGCAGCAGGAACATGTAACACACACATTAATTCAGCAGAAACATCAGATATAATAAAACATTTTACTGCACAATCAGTACTTTTACTTTAAGTACTTTAACTGCATTTTACTGCACAATCAATACTTTTACTTTAAGTACTTTAACGACACTTTGCTGATACATACTTTTACTTAAATAAGGTTTTGAATGCAGGGCTTTTACTTGTAGTGGAGTATTTTCTCTATTAGTACTTTTACTTCAGTAAAGTATGTGAATACTTCTTCCGCAGTACAGACAGCGTGAGGTATTTAGGCAGGAGTAGATTGATAGAGCACGGCAGGACACCTCCAAGCGCTCCGTGTGTCGATATGTGGGTGTAAAGTGATTAGTGATGGACGAGGCTGCGATCGATACTCGTGTCTATGAACCAAATTCATCATCCCTGTAATTTTCCCGGGCTGAGAGGAACACGTCGTCCCCAAGCAGGAGGCCATCCGTCCTGCAGGCAGGCAGTCAGGACACGTGCCGTGTGCTGCAACGCCACAAGTTCAACTCCCACTGTGGGAACGTCCTGCTGGAAGTGTCCCGAGGCAGAGCATCAAACTCTCCACCTGCTCAGCGTCAAATACAGTAACCAAAAATCAACCCAGAATCTGAGTCCTTTGCAGATTATTTTTAATGACATAATCCGGAACACAAATTCATCAACGTTGCAGGAAAAATAATCTCTCTTCTCCAGTTGTTCCGCGTGCACATTTTGTCAATTCTGATTCTGAAAATAAACGACCCTGTGCTCGCAAGAGGCTGATTTGTGACTTACAGTCGAGGCGCCTTCGGTTTCTGGGGCCATTTACTCCAACAGCCTTCCACACAGACTGTAAATCCTGTCGGATGTCATGAGGGCTGCGGCGCCGTTACACAGAGCTACACTGGGGGACTTGGACGTTCTCCCTCTTTATTCTTTATCAGGAAGCAGCTGAGCTCCGACGGTACACAACGAGGTGTTCATGAAGCCTCAGGGTGAGCACGAACGGTGTCGCTCAAGTTTGCACCGCCTTTTGCAAATTTGCGTCAAATCGCACAGCCTCCAAAAAAAGCTTTGTGTCCATCCGAAGACGCCTGCAGAGGATTTGCATTCGTCAGAAGTCTTTGACCCTTTTTAAATGAACGGATTCACGATGGATAATAAATGTTTCATCTCGAGTGAAAAGAAATCACGTTTATCCCGAGGTTTGATGATGTACATGGACATGAGAAACATTCAGTCATATCTGTTCATTATGCAGCTTTCAAGACGACATTTCAAGCTTGAATAAAGTTCAGAATCAGGAATATTTGCCATGTGAACATCTGTACTGTTTTGGATTACAGGTATCTGTGTGTTTCCTGTTTATCTGACGGACAGACGGACGGTGTAACCCAGCGAGGGATTTGGTTTCCTGCGGAGTAGAAGGGTCTTTGTCAGAAGTTCTAGCTGGTGAATAATTGAAGGCGTTACAGGCGTTGTGTTATATCTGCATGATGTGGCCGACTCTTCAGCGGCACAGCCCGCATCTTTTATTCACACACGTCATCCAGCTTTCATAACACAAGGTGAAAAGACACAAGGGGGGAATGACTACGATGGCGGAGGAACTACACGGACCGTGACAAAAATGACGAGCAAAAACAAGTTCATTCATACAGGAAGGTTTGCTGAGCACGGGCGATTTTTTAAATAATTCTTTTTAATTTTCCTTACTTTTTTTGTGTTCTTTAATTCGGCCTCCCTCTGCTTCAGCTTCACACGTGTGTTTATAGTCACAGCTCGGAGCTTCCCAGTTCAACCAGCGGTCTGAAGGTGATGGATACTGGGAGGATCCCTGCAGCGAGAAAATGCCTTCTACAATATTTAACACAAAAATCATCTAAAAAACTAGAATGGCAGTTTAGACATCCGGCAGATGTGGAAACAACATGGACGCTACAAAGATGTGTTGTAGTTTGTTGCTCGGAGCATTTTGATATCTTTCAGAGTTCTTGTTCTGACTTGAGGGGGTGTTCACGTCAATTTTCCCACTTGGGAGCTAATTTTTCCGATTATTCCGACACCACATGAATGCAGCACAAATGTCCTATCTCAGTGTTAGCGAGAGTGAAACGTAGTTTGTGTATCCGCACCGTAACTCAGATCCACTCCAAAATTTTACGGGTTCTTCCTTGGCCCATGCTACACCCTTCCTCCAAGTTTCATGAAAGTCGGGCCAGTAATTTACTGACGGACAGACAGACAAACGGACGAAGACATGACCTCATTGGTGAAGACAATGATAATATTTGTTGTTTAACAGAAAAACTACAATTCACATATAAGATTAAATAATACTTTGCCATAGATTTGTCTACCTTTAAATACATAATAACAGTAAATTAGAAAAAATGGATGAACTTTGTAACTGTGGTTAGAGTTTAAAATGTTTCTTTTTGCTTAGCTTTTTTACTGATATTGCAGGAATAATTTAGGATGAAAGAATGGAATGCTTTGTCCAAAGCGACTTACAAATAAGTGCAAACAATCATGAGGACACAACTCCGAACAAGAATCTTGCAAGTACATTAGCTTCAAATAGGTGGCGAACCTGCTGGAAAGTGAGAGGACAGAGAGAGGACAGAGTAGAGCGGAGAGGGTCTGTGGCATGATTGAGAAGGAGTCAGATGAAGACAGAGAGGACAGCTGAGGAGGGAGAGAGGGAGCGAAGGTTACTGTGGCGAGGTACAGTGTTCGGGGAGTTAGGTTTGTCAGATTGGGAGAGTCGGAGAGAGCAGAGATGTGACGCGGGGTTACAGAGAGGTTCAAGGTCGAGCAGTTTCTGGTGAACACAGGGAGAGAGCGAAGGAGGACAGGAGAGATAACAAGTCTGTTGACTGAAGTCACAGAGTACGAGCGGAGGGCTATTCTCAGGGACGTCCGATTCCTCCCACACCTGGACTGTAATGTAGTCGGTAGTTGAGCAGGAAACAGCTTTGCAGAGTTTCCTCATCTCTGTCGCTCTCAGACATCGAGGGAAAGAGATTCAGTTTCAACAAAACAACAAGGAGCAGAAAAAAGAATCCCTGACATCAGCACTTCATTTTTGTGAAAGCGTCTTGAGACCGGTGTGGTTCCTGTTACACGATGTCTCCTCAGCACTTTCCCTCAGATGAATCCCAACAATCATGATCCTGAACACGAGAGAGACCTCCGGCCCGTCAAAACTCAATCACCACTGAGAAAAAGTCACATTTGTGGTGGAGACCAACACCAGAGCTGAAAGAGAGAATATTGGACTTACATTCCCCAGGTGAACACAAACAATAAAGTGATAAAGTTGCTCTGTAACTGCTGGATGTGGAAGCAGACAGCTGTGTGCCAACACATCTTTAGAGAATAAGCATGTGATGTGGTGGCGATAGTTTTTGTCCCCTGGTGGACAAAAGTAGACTGATGCTGCTTCAAAGACTCTGTGGAAGAGCATCTTAACGCAAGTTAGAAAGTCGGCTTGAAGATCTCTACACAGAGATTCATGGAAACTAAATGTCCTTCACCTCCATTGTTCTGGTCTCCTAAAAAAATACGTTCCCATACAACACCGCATCGTCAATTAAGTTTTGAGGGAAAGATTTTTCCTTGTTGTGGAGGTCAGGGTGGGTGGGTCAAACAAACACAGGTGGTGTGTGACATGAAATGTCAATGTTGACTTCTTTACACTTCATAAGTTAAGTATGTTACATATGTTTACCTCTGCTTGCTATGTGAACGGCGGCGTGTGTAGATGCAGCGGCTGGCCATAATATCTGCCCACAGAATTCCCCATGGGTTTTGTTAGTTTACATTCCGCCTGTTGCAAATTCAAATAGAAGCACTTCTTCTTCTACGGTTTCTGTTTCTGTTTTGTCGTGTTTTATGTGTGTAGCATTATGGACTAAACTACAAATGCATTTCGTGGTTCAGCCATGTTGCATAATGACTATAAATGATCCTGAATCCTTGATATGGGAGTAAGTACGTTATCCTCGAAACAAAACCAAGGATGCAGTTTAGTTGAACGGGAGCGTAATTTTAATTCAGGGTTGGACACAGATCACTCCCTACTCTTCGATTGCAGCAGTTATGCTTCAAACTCTGACGCTTTATGAACCCCTCTAGCATCAGTTTTGCTGAAATGTAGATTACAGTCAGGTTAATTAAGAGGAGCGAGAAAAAACACCAAGATATAAAAAAAGCAAAAATGTGATTTAAAACGAGATTAAAAAGTCAATTTATGACAGCTTCTGGCAGACGAGCACAACGCTGACGCATGCTTCATTTGGGATGAAGTAAGTAGAGAATTTTGCATTTTATTTTCCATATAAATGAAGAGGAAGATGCTTTGAGAAACTCCACCAGTTGTTGTCTTGAATCACATTCATCATTCAGTCAACAACGACTTCCTGGAGAATCCCGGTGTGTGACTGTGGTTTATAGAAGGTGGAGGTATCGTGTGTGTGTTAACCTTGCGATCAACACGTGAGGCCGCTCTGTGACTCGGCCTCTGGAGACGCTCGCTGACTTAAAGCCGCCATGAATCAAGCTGCTCGCGTCTCCGGCTGCATGAAAAATGACTCCAGCTGTCGGCTCCCGCAGGATGGAGCTGCTGCACTGACACTCGCAGTTCACCAGATACAACGATTCAGCAAAAATGTTAAAATAAACATATCAATCTCACGGATCGGCATAAATCACCATGTGACCTCTCTGGTGGAGGCAGGTACCCAACATATTGCAACGAGTGTTTCATCCAGAGGAGCCTGCCAGTGCTACTATGATGAAACCAGGAAATATATGGCCCCAAGGTGGAGCGTGGGTAAATCATAACCCAGCGATCCAGATATCAGAAGTCTTCGATACCAAATCCAACTTCCAAAAGCTGCAGATGCATTATAACCTAAATTGTGATGGGTTTTTTTATCCACATGGTGCGAATGAAGGCACTTGCGGGGCAGCTGCAGCATTGATTATTGATTTTCTGAACAGTTTTAGTTCTTGTCACACAAACAGAGTTGTGAAAAGGCCTCAGCTGCGAGGGGTCACGTGAAAAGGTCGCCCAGCAAGCAGCTTTTGTTATGTATCGAATTCATTTAGTTTGGATTCAGCTGTGAAGACATTGATTGATTGTTTTGATTTTAAAAGCATATTTGTGAGTGGAGGTTTTATAGCAGTCTGAAACACCTGCACTTTGGGATCAAAATTGTCTGGAGCTTGCCTTGGTTTATACCAGAACTTACATGGCAAATGTTGCATTTATCACTATTATATTCATTGGCAATATTTGTGCCTTCAAAGCATCAAATTGAATTAATATCGGCATATAATTATTTAGGAGATATATTTCCACATCCCCATACTGTACTTTCATCTCTCTCTTTAATTTTTTTAATAACTTGGGGACAGTGAATTTGGAGGAATTTTCCATAAAACCTATGGCAGATACCTTTATTTTTTTATCTTTTCACATACTGAATGTTACATCTTAAACGGATGAATATTGACTAAAATACAAGATAACGTCTTTTTTCTTCAATATTTTGATTTGATTTTTTTCAATGGAGAAAATTAACACATGCAGCAAAAAACTACATGTTTAATTTGGATTGCAGTGGTTTGAAAGCTGTGCTGATTCGTGGGGGGGATCCTTTTCAATAATGTGTCGTAAAAGTTAGTGAAATTAAAATCCTCTGCAGATTGGGCATTTTTATCATGTGGCCACAAGGATATGAATCAATTGGAAGAACTGTCAATGTTATGTCGATAGTCAATGACGAGGCGCTACGCTAGGTGTTAAAATGACAAAGTGGACCCCCAAAATGTCCGCCAGGGGACACCTTTTCATCTGATCACTTTGATTAGACTCACGAGGACTTCCAGCACATTTCATACATGAATGAGTTTAACAAAATAAAAACATTGAAGCCATATGGCAGCTTTCTGCTCCCTTTCAGCTTTGACGTTCACAGAGATAAAAAAAAAAGTTTTATTGGCTCTTTTCTTTTCTCGATGCTGCGGAGCGCGCCGCCCATCGCAGCTCTCCGTCTGTCCTTGGCTGCAGCACTGGACGCCTGGTAGAGATGCAGAGAGAGATGGAGAGAGACCCTCTTAAGTGAACGGATAAATAATTAATCTCGGAGGGAAAGGAGGGAGAGAGGGTAGATGGAGAGTCCAGAGAAAAGAAAAAGGAAAACCACTCAGGAAACAAAATGTCTTTGGATTTCCTTCCTATGAATCCTTGAAGTGTCCCTTTGATTCTGTTTTATTCTCCGTGTGAGAATCAAACATTCAATCAGAATTTTTTTCGCCAGCAGGGATCCAATCCTCTCAAGATAATTTCTGGGCTCTGCGTGCAGCCTCTGAGGACGTAACCCTGCAGAGTGTCGGTATGGCGTTAATTAAGCCGAGCTGCAGCTGCCTCAGATTTAAAGCCGGCTGGACTCGCAGGTTTTTACTGTTTGTCATTTGCCTGAACAGCACAACACATGCTGACATTGATACCGGGCCACAGAGGCTCCAAAACCTCCCATCAGCCTGCGGTGTAGCGCCACATGTACGGGAATCCTATTCCATACTATTCATCACAGAGACAGGTCTGCTAAAGCCACTGTGGAGGCCACGCTTCAGAGGCGAAGCCGTCTGATACACATTTAAACACACAATCATGTAGATTTAGGCAGTGAAATGGTTAAAGGTTTAAACATGTGTACAGCCTACACTGCAAAATCTCATAATCTACTAAATGAACATCATGCTATGTTGAAGAAAACTTGACTGTTTACTGCTGTAATAAATCAAGTGAGAAGTCAGCTCATTTTCTCATAGACTTCTATAGAATCAGACTTATTTTTGCAACCAGAGAAGTCGCCCACCTGCTGGATATTATAGAGAACGCAGGTTTAAGGCTCTTCTGCATTGGTTTCACTTTTCAGAACCAGAAGTTGACGCTTTCTTTAAACCAAAAGAAATCTCAACAAGATGAGAAAAGATGGCGTCTCACTGCTGCTTCAAATGATCAAATAGATGAGCGTAACATTACTTATTCAATTTGTAAATATTATAACTATTAGAAGCATCATCTGTGGTGCAAAACAAAAAGCACTCATGTTCTGTGTGCAGAGAATGAAGGCTCAAACAGTGTCAGGTGGGTCTGAGGAACAGTGGAGATAAAAGAGGAACGGGAAAGTTACGCGTCTGTCTGACTCAGGCAGACACAAACAGTCGGTGTTGTATATTCAAAACTAGTGGGACCATCCGCTGTCATGGCAACAGACAAAAATCAATAAGGCATAAATGGCCACTTGAGGCTGGCTTCAAAAGTGACTCAATCCCCATAGTCCCCCATGTTAAATTGGCCAACTTTACACCAGAAATAAACATTTCTACAGCCAGGTACCAAAAAAAGAAAATGGTTTGGTATCTATAGCTAATTTCCCCGTTCATTCGTCCGTTTTATTTAAATTAAGGCTTAAAGTTAGGTATAATTAAGGGCGTGACCGTCTTGAGCGACAGGGGGGTCCCCGGGCCTGCCTCAGCTCCACCTCTTTGCCCATTTTTGGATTAGTCGTCACTGCCAAGATGGCGACAGCCGAAGCCACCCACATTATGCCTATGACTATTGACACCTATGTGTGGCGTCACAGAGACTACGTCCATATTTCATACAGTCTGTGGTTCAAACTCTGGCAGAGAGACAGGTTCAGGCTCAGAATAAGAGACACAGCTATTCAGCCGCATTACCACTGGACTGTCCCCACGGACAAACTACAAGCGTTTTACCATCATGCTTTAAGCACAGGGTTGCATGTTTCAAAACTGTGACGCTCCACTCTGGAGATACTTTACAGGTTACTTTAAAGACAGTGCATCTTAAGTTATTGCTCAAATATCTGTACAGCTGTCACCCCGAAACAATAAACCAGGATACAGTGAACCAGAAGCAGGAGTCGGAGTGAACACAGGCTTTGATGTGCGATGCTCGGAAACCACTGAGCCATTAAAGCACAATGACATAATGGTCCCAGAGTGATACTAAATAAGAGTTCAATCAATTGTTAAGTATCTCTAATGTAGCATTTCCCACTGATTGCAAGTGACTCTGATAACAAGATGAGCATCATCTGCGGATCTTAACGCCAGCGTTGATGTTTGGTCTGTCTCATTAGATAGAGAAAGGAGTTTAATGCACGACATGTGTTATCTGCACAGCCACATGACAGACCAGGAAGATTATTTATCAATAATTAATGAGGCAGAGCAGAAGTCTGTGCCACCAACAGACCACTGATCAGCCTCTACTGCCAACTTACTGAGCTCAGATGTGGGTCGTGTGAAACTGTAAAAATATTTCAGTGTTTAAAGCACGGCGGCAGATGTTAAGTGAAGACACTTTTTGGATGGAAACCATTTCATTCCAAATATTCATGTTCCCTCTTGAAACCCCTTTAAAACGCAAAGATGTTAAAGTCGCATCAACAAGATAAAATTAAAGCTGTTTTTCTCAGACTCTTGATCGTGTGACCCCCAAATGCAGAGACAAAGTGTAGTTTAGGCTTTACATCAACAACAAGCAGTGGAATCTGAAAAACAAAACAAAGAACCACACACACACACATGAATTCTGTATTTATCCTCCTTCAGAGAAGAAGAGTGGAAAGACCCCAAAGATCAGTCGGAATGTGAGCGTTGTCTATTCAGGAAAAAAAAGGTCTCTACTTTAAAAGTAGCAGGAGACATAAAGTGGGAGCAGGGATACCCAAAGCAGCGCTGCCATCTTTGATCTCTCCTGCACCGCCATTCTGGTGAATGATACACGTCATAACAAAGAAGAAAAGCAGAAACTGCATTACATTTTCTGTCACATTGGTACATTCTGGCTGCTGTACCTCGACTACTTCCTTCTGTGTATAATGCACGTCCGGTGGATGCATGCCAGAATCCATATTAAATCAGATTTAGAATGACAATAACCAAACCGTAACCAAGTGTTGAAAGCAACATTATGCAACTGTTTCACTTTTAAAATAACAGCTTCAAAATCATTTTGGTGCTACACTGACTGAATGGTCCCATTCTGCGCCCGAAGGCCTGTGTGACTTTGGTGAGCAGGTACGTAAGAGCTTTACGGCACTAAGTTGATTTTGGTGGAACTGGATCATCTCTGTTGTCGTCCGGCTGCTCTGCCTCGACTCTCAGCGATTTTACAGAGTTTCCTGAAGGACAGAAAGCTAAAGTAACGCTAACCGCTAACTGCTGGACTACGGACATCATGGCAGATGCGAAAAGTCAGACGTTGGCGACAGCTTCGTGAAATAAAAGGCTGCAAGACAGACAGCGAGCTGGCCTTGCTGTTGGAACAGTAAGTTATATATATATATTATATTATATATATATATATATATATATATTATAACTTTATCATCACTGAACACATTGTACAACAACATTTTTGCTGTGCAGCTCTTGAAAAGGTAAATGTACCATTCTACACATACACACACCTGCCATAGCAATTAAAAAGAAAGACTGTAGTAAAAGAGACATATCAATAAAAAAACAATTAGTCGCAAATCAAGTTGCTATTGCACTTAATAGAAGATAATGTGCAATGTGAAATGTGCACGTATATAAGCGCACATTCCCTTATTCATGACGTTTGACTGTGTTTTGACTGTTAGCAAAGTTGCCAACGCGCTAGTTTTTGTTCAAAAGTAATTTTATCATAACAAATGCACATGTATTGCTGTCCATGTTCACGACTGCGGTGTATGTAAATTGCAAATTTATCGCAAATAAATATCAATTCTTTCAAAATGTTGCTTTATTTGCCACAACGCTGGTCTTATACCTTATATGGTCGTTGCTATGTGCAGATATTGTAGAAAGTACATTTAAAAATGTTAACATGTTCAATGCTGTATGTTGGACTTTACTGTAGTTCCTCATTAGCACTGTATGTACTGCTCTCCTAAAAACAGAAGCACATATACTCACTGATCCAATGTAAACCACAGTATTGTTACTGCACCATAACTATATCCATGAACTTAAATCAGAATTTTTGCATTTAAAATATGTTACAAAAACCCTATATCCTCAGACTGAAACTTTTAATGAATAAATTTGGATTCACAGACAGAGATTAGGCTGCGTACACTATTTCTGGACAAGCAGTTTGTCAAGCCACAAACATCAAAATCTCCTGGATGATACGAGCCACGCAGTCCAAATATAGAACGCCAGAGTGTAGCTGTCAGGAGGAAAAATGGTGCAAAGCCAAAATGATCTCTCAAGGCGATGCGGCTGTAACGGCGTTCAGAGCTGATCGGGGGGGGGGGGGGGGGTCGGGACCTCCACGCTTGTCGGGTGACAGCTCAGAAGGAAAGTAAAGAACAAGGAGACTTCAGTGGAGTTTCACGGAGCGATGAGCAAGCCTCAGAATATATTTGGACCCGTGTCCTCTGGGCCTCTCTGATCAAAGTCTGGCAGAATATCGGTTTCTGAGCTTTGAGCGGGACACTCGGGAGGAGCATCACACGAAAAAAAGGAAACACAACGGGCCAAAGTACAAGAGCTTCCAAAACACACAAATGGGCCACAGGCAAAGCAGACCCAAACCAGGCCCATTGATTTTTCAGCATTTTGCAGAGCTGCCCTTCCAGCTACACAAACCAAACATCTGCCAAAAAGTAACAAAGAAAAATAACTTTCATTTTCTCCCTGAAGATTGTATTTGTTCTTGAAAAACACCAGAGTTTAAAGAAGTTAAAAGGTCATGGAAACCTTTCAGTTCAACAAGAATAACATTTAGTTTTTCTGCAACAGCAGTTCTACACAGCTCATGAATATCTATACACTTATACGGCTCTCATGAATATCTCATCAAAGATGCAGATCTTGATATGTAATTGCAATTTGTCTTTTTTTTCTTTTTACAGTGTTTTCGAAAACAAAAGTTACGGCGCTTAAGGTTGAAGCGTCTATATTGAAAGGCATAAACGCAGTGAAAGTGAAATCAAATGTTGTTTTAGTACCGACCGAAATGTTGGAAAGGTTCCACAGATCTGAAGAAGTCAAGTCTCACGTTGAAATGTGTCTTTGTCCAAGTTTTTTTATTTGTTACAAAAAACCTAATTTATTGTCTGGAATTCAAAACCTTTTTTTGCTATTAAAGACATTGTTCCACAAGAATAAATAACCCAATTAAAATAGGCACTGTACCCTGACCATTAACACCATTCTTGTTAACTGTAGCTTCAACAGTTTTAGTCCAATCGTACGTTTGTCTGATGTTGAGCCTGTCAAAGGAGAATTCATGTTGCATCGGGACAGACAATAAAGTTTATTATCCTATGCATGTGAAATGATATTAGTTTACAAATACATACCATCTCAGGACTTAACATTGATATAGATTCTTTGTATGATTTCCCAATATTTTGAGGAGCATTGACTCTTTCAGCGCGCTGTGACAGGAAACAGGAAGTCATCTTTATGTTCAATAAACACACAGAGCCATGCTGAATTGTAACACTATGAAAGCTGGTAGTATCTCTAGAATGGTCACATTTCTACTTTCGGGAGTTTCACAGTTTTACTGCCATTAGCAACTTCATTTTCACAGATTGTGGGTGAGGCAGAGGGTCTGATTCAGTCTTTTTACCCCCATAAATTGCTGTATGATTTACCATTTACCTGAAAGTGGAACACCTCAGAAACAGTTGTGTCCATCCTTAGCGGTCAGTGTTATTTATTTAGGTCTCATACCAGTGGGGGGACATTGGGGTCGTCCACAAACCCGTCAGAGAAGCTGATGTGACCTGTGGTGCGAGGGGGAGCCATCCTGGACATTTCCAGAGGACCTACTTCGATGCTCTGGCACGGCACGATGTTGGCAAGGTCGACAACCGTGTGCGTGCTGGGGTCGACTTCCAGCCTCTCAGGAACATCATTTCTTCTGGTAAAACATCAGGGAATTAAATAAGTCAGGGACGAAAATAATCAATGAAGGCACCATAAGCACTGGTGGTGCAGCGCGGTCCATGTTGTGTGTGTGTTGTGTAACTTTGATGATGTTTTGGTGAAAAACTCTGAATGTAAACTGTGTTTTTACAAGATAAGCATAAATCAAGGTCCACTTTTTAGCTTTTAGCAGAATCTCAGCGATCTGTCTCCTGATTATCACCAGAAGCTGCAGTTGAAAGTCCGAGTAACTAATTACATTTACATTTATTCAAGTACTGTCCTTCTGTACAATTTTTACTTTCCATCATACTTTCTACTTCCAAATACTTTTTTACTCAAAATTGATGCTGCTACTGTACTTTGCAGATTCAGCTTATTGATATGAAATATAAATTAATTAATAAGTTACGATATATTATTAAAAAACAAGCCACCCATCAGTATATAAAGTAAATAAAATGAGCTCCACCTTACCCAGCTGCAACATTTAAGTGATAAACACATTAATGCATCAATCAAAGCTATAATCTAAATAATGAGTACTTTTACTTTGGGTACTTAAAGTATATTTTGATGCCGATACATAAGTAGTTTTACTAAAGTAAGAGTTTGAATGCTTTGTTCTAGACTTATTATCAAAGAATGAATCTTTCTATTTACTAGAAAACTCCAGCAGAAACCTTGAACTCTGATTCAGACCAGCGATGTATTAATTACCTGGTGCTTTACCGTTATCTCCACGTGCACCTGCCATCCAATCAGAATCAAGGAGTGTCAGTGGCCTCGGTATAAAAATCTAATCAAATTTGAACATAAACCACGTCCTTCATGAACCCCTTTTAATCCCCCACAAGAATACTAAATCTGCTAATAGTTACCGTCTATCTAACCTAATTTAATCAACACCTGATAATCACTGAGGGGACACAGAGGTCAAGTCTAAACAGACGCCAAACGAGAACGACTTTGATGTCAGAGTACAATAAATCCCTCGTCATTTGTGTCGGTAATGTTGGTGCGGAGACGTTGAAGTTTCAAGATTTAATGCCACTGTACCAGGTCAATATGGGAGCTGATATGCATGTGATATATGGTGCAGGATGTGCAGACTATAAATATGATAATATGCATTCCAGTTTTGGGGTTAAATTACATGAAGCCTCATACGTCCGAATATCAAGCTCCCGTGGAGCTGTGAAATAACAAATTGCCAGATGTCATATACAGTATGTCTAATGTCTCAGAGGGACATAACTTCTCTCTGGGTTCCCGTTAGAAGATGTTTTTTTCATGTCGTGAATGTCTCGTGAAAGTACTGCAAAAAGATGCAGCTCTTGATGTGTAACTTCATTTCATGTTGAAATGTGTGCAAGATCAAAGGGAAAAAAAGCCGCTTTTTAATAATCTCATTTACTGATTATTTGATCAGATAGTTCCTGATTTCAATTACAATTTCTATTTAGACACAGTTCTTGTATGGCTGCATTTGTTTTTATTAAAATTAGTATTAGGAAGAGTTCAAATGTTCGCTGTGTTTTGATAAAACCCAGAGGGGTTTGGGGATTTCTTTTCATTTTCTTTCTTGCTGCTCAGATGGTTAAAACATGCAACTGAGGATGTTGTAAATCCAAATACTGATTAGCCTTGTCATGTAATGATTTCTGAGTGTCATCAGTCTGCTGTGGACGAACCAGAAACAATCATAATCACAATAACAAGACTTTAAAAAGACAAATTGACTTCATGCGAAACATGTTTTTCCAGTTTAGTGTGATATGTTGCTAAGAAGCAGAACATCCATAAATTCATCTCCAGGGGGATCGTGGCGTGTTTTACCACCACAATCTGTTACCATTAAACCAAATGGATCCCGCGCCTCCTCTGAGCTCGTCCCTCAACAATGAAGTCATTCCACTTACCAATTAATCACTTTATAATCTTTAGACCGCAGGCCACACAGCCAGATGAGCTGTGGGTGGTGAATGATTTTAAAATCATCTCTGGGGACTCTTGTAATTACTGAATGTGTGTGTGTGTGTGTAGGCTTAGATAATATCGCGTGGGACCTTAATGTATTTATTCTGCATCTTAAACCAGCACGCTGGAGTTATCTGGTATGAACCTTGACCTCCCCAAATCTTTTATCACATCATTTAGACCGACAATACTTCTGTAGATATCGTAATTTAATAATCCGTCCAATAGCTGTTGAGACATTTCACCTAAAACCTGAAATGTGAACCTCATGGTGGCGCTAGAGGAAACGTTTTCATTGTCTGGGACCATGACTTTCTGTACATCTTAATTGCAATCTCTTTAAAAGGTAACTTTGTTATTGTTCAACCTGAACTATTTCCCCATGTTTTTGTGTCTAAGTGACTAATGCGGACAAAAGTTTGGGAATTTATTTATTTTTCTTAATAAATTATATAATAAAACCCCTTTAACTAATTTTCACGTGGGCTATTAGCATGCACTACATTTGTAAAAAAACAACAGCGTTTTAATATACTAGATGGACTGAAAACCAACATTAGATAATTTTCTAAATAAAATTATTTATCTCTAAGGCATAATTCCATTAGAATGTATTAATTAAATAAATAAACCAAACCAGAGTCATTACTGAGCACGAAGCTATTTGCTGGTGAAATGGAAAATATTAAATATGTTGATGCTCTTCCATGTTTGTCTAATGGCCTCTCCTGAGTACCTCATTATCTAATAATAACTTAATGATGGACAATCACAACCACTGCGGAAACTGACATTTCAACAACAGATTTCCATCTGGACATAAAGTCACCGTCTCACTAACCTCACTAAGACTTTAAAGGGAGGCCGATCTGTAAATCAGCCTTAATGATGAAGGCGTAGTGCAAATATGTTTTAGATATTAGTCTCCAAAGGCGAGAAGATATTAATGAATATTAATAAATAATGTGCTGATTTTCCAGGAAGAGCGCAGCGATTATAATTTAATCTCCTGCCGAGCATCTGACAAATAGCAGCAGGAGGAGGACCCACTTCGTTACTCTGCGTTTTCTGACACTTGTTTATTGAGAAGGGGAATAAAGCTGCCAGAGGACACGTACTGTAGAAGCACACGGGTACTTTCAGTCCCGGCTTCATTCACTGCGGTGAATTTATCCTGCAGCAGGAAAATTACCAGCTCGGCGGCAGAAAATGGGAAAGTAATTTTCCTGCTGATGGAGAAGGAAGCATGTATATTTTTAGACTGGATATGTTTGGTACAACAGGCAAGATGTCCAAACAGCATTTTAAAAGTGACTGCCGCTGGTACGAGAGAAGAAACGGTGAATAAAACGAGCAGCAGAGCTGCAGTCAGGCTTTTAGAAATACTGAGGTGCTGAGTTGAAGTTCCCCCAAAACACCGACCAGACACGGAAAGGAAGTCTATAAAAAAGTTTCAATTCTTTGGATTCTTTTTTACCTCCACCAACGAGGTTATGTTTCCGGTTTGGTTGGTTTGTCTGTCAGAAGGATTACGGAAAAACTAACTGGCCACATTTTCATGGAACTTTGTGGAAATGCGGGCCGAGGAAGAACCCATTAGAGTTTGGAGCAGATCCGAATCACGGGGTGGATACACGCATTATTTTTAAATTTTGGTAACATTGCGAGATAGGTCATATTTTATTTAGTGAGTTTATTTGTCTAATTATATTTTTCACAAGTTTTATTTAAATAAATCAGTTCTTTCAAGGAACTCCCTGACGCTTATTTTCATTAATAATCAGCCGATTTAAGATAAATTCATTGTTATTTGGTCTATAAAATATAAAAAAGTTTACCCCAGTTTCCCAGAACCAGATGTCTTATTTTGTCCGACCAACAGGGCAAAACCCAAAGATATTCATTTGATATAAAGAAGAATATCTTAACATTGGAGGATATGGAATTGGACATTTGGCTTAAAAAAATGTGCGAACGTTACGTTTGTACGAACACAGGCTGGTACCTTCGACTCTTTACAGACGCAGCTCAGAGTAAATGCTAACGTAAGACGGAGCTTTAATCATCACTAAGGTTTGCCTCTGCAGTAATCGAGTTGTGACCGCAGTAACAGCATCAGCAGGTTCTGTTTCGTGTCTGCAGCCACCGATCCACGCGGGATTAGGCTCGGCTGGGATTCACATTTAGATAAGACCCAGACTAAACAAGTCACATAGAGTCAGAACAGGTGGATGTCATGTTCTGCGTGACACACAGAAGCCTTCACAACAAGTTCTTATTTAAACTGATATTTTTTGGCTGATTGTAGCTTCGAACAGACATATTAGAATATGTTGGTTTATGTGAAACTGTGAAAAACGGCCAAAAGTGTCCAAGGTGAAGTCTTCCAACATTCTGAACACTGAGAATTATAAATACAACTGATAAAAGCAGCATGTTGTCGCATTTGACAAGTTAGAAATGAATTACTTAATTGGTTGTCAACATGGCAGCCAATTCATTTGCATGTCAAATCGATTGTTCGACCAAACTTTCTCTCTTTTTTTTATTTTTTAAGTGTTATCAGCCTTAAAATGCCCTGATTGAGTTAATAAGTATACAGTACATTTAAAAAAAACAATATCTTTTATTTATTTTCTGGGTTCTTTTTGAGCAATCCAGCAACTGTCAATTGTTTTGATAAAATATCCTAAATCCTTTCTTACTTTCTATTATTGTGCACTCAAGGGTATATCAATCAAACTATTGGTTTTTATTCATTTTAAAAATGACTTTCAGCTGCTTTTGTAAATTAATCTTCAGCTACCGTCTGCAGAAAGATGTGTGAAAGATGGTGATTTTGTAACATTATTAAACTCTGAAACTGAAGACTAGAGCTTGGCCTTTCTAGGGTACAAACATCAGTTCTTCTAGTTTATATCGCTGCACTTCACTGTGTCACACGAACATTTGAGGGGCACAGCAATCTTTTGAGGTTGAACCTAAAGAAAAGAAAAACATAAAACCATAAAGACGAAAAAGCCAAAATATTATCTTTAAAACAAAGTGTTCTTCACACAGAGTATCGTTAATATCAAGTTCTTAAAGTCGGCATCAAATATTAGATTCATAATCTTGTTTGAGCGTCTGTGAGCAGGTAACTCAAATTAAAGATATTAAAGGAAGTGTGCTTCTTAGGCTTTTCAATTTTTATTGAGACGGAATCCATGCACGCCTGCTTGTGTTTAGACAACTTCTTCTTTCTTTTTACGTTTTTTGCTTCTGCTTTTTAAAAGAAAAAAGGGTTTTGTAGTAAAGCATGTTCATGTTTCTCAAAAGAATTAAGATCCTTGTTTGATTTATAGCCCCAAAATATATGCAAATGTTTTCTGTTTCTTTAACTGATAACACTAGAAGGTACCTGAATGAATGTATGTTCACAAAGATGAGGAGGTGCGTTAAAGACTGATGAGCCTGCTCTAACTTTAGCTCACACTCATCTTGGTAGCGGGCAGGTAAACCTAATCATCAGCACGTATCTACGTGAGATGGATGGAGTCATTAGTCCGGGGCTCCTCCACTGATGCCCTCCCTGGGTAAGAAGTCCAAAATGTCTCCCTGTTATAGGTCAGCCGAGGCAAAGGGCCGCTGGTCATCATATCTCACAGGTAATAAGGGAAGACAGATAGAGAACGTGTTATAATGAAAGCGCCGGAGACTAATGATGAAGTCACTTCATGTGAAGTTTGCAGCCTGGCTGATTCAGGGGTCGTGGGGGGGGCGTGGGCGGGTCAGGAGGTGAATTTTTTGTAAACAGAGATAATCTAATCACAGGGTCAATTCATGATGGGGAGAGTTGACTCATGCATTATTATGACCTCCCTGCAGAGGTTGTAGGGCGGTGCCCCCCGCCTTTCTGTAGCCCTCAAGAGGCTGGGATGGACCCCCAATCATGCAGAATGTGTAGTTAATTGCAATTTATGTATTTCAAGTCAATAAAAGAAAACTTTATGGATAATTCAGGTTTATTACAACCTTTTTCTGTAGTCATCATTTATATCAGTTAAAACTAAGTTAATCTGTGAAAACAGTGGCATTAATAAATAGAAAATGTACTTCTTTTTACAACTTTTTAGGTCTCAAATCTGAGATTTATTTTGTCACAAATGTATCTCTAAATACATAACGGTGAAAGATGAACAGAAAAACATTAAGAGAGTTCATATTTTCAGTCCATTTATACATTTCCACTAACTTATAGTTATGAACGCTGCAAGGTGATTGATTGGTCGATAGACAGAAAATTTCAAATGTCAGAATTTGATGGTTTTCTGTGTTGTAAATCTCTGCAGATTGCATCTCTTTGGGCTTTGAACTGTGGGTTAGACAAAAAAGAAATTTAAAGAAACCTACTTCAGAACTTTTATCGGACATTTTCCAGTAGTTTCAGATATTTTATAAACCTGATGATTCATTGATTAATTGCTTTCACGAAAAAAGAAATTAACTGTTTATTAATGAAAACAGCTGTTATTTGCAGCCTGAGTTTTGAAGTGTTTTTTAGTGCTGCAGGAATCCCACTTAAATATACAGTTGACCTCTGACCTTTGAAACCACTTGGGACACTATCTCAGGCGACATGAGCTGTGTGCTTTACGTAAGGTTTAACATTCGATGGCATGCAACAATTCACACTTCCCTGCCTTGTGTCATCAAGCAAATCCATTTCAAACCCCGATCATGGCCTTCGGACATTTCCATCCCTGCCAGAAGCTGCATATACAATGTGTGGGTAAGCCTGGGGTCAAAGGTCGCCCCTAATCATGTCCAAATCATGCAATAACTCTGCAGCCAGCAGAGCTGCTCACCTGTCACCTTGCCGTGGAGCAGGAGCAGTTTAGCATTTTTATCGAATGTTTAATTTGAGGGTACAGGATTGCACTGTGGCTCTTTACTGTGTTTGATGGGGCCAGCTGAAGGACATGAAGCGGCTCCCGGGTCGTAAAATGGTAATGATGACAGTGCGGTGACGAGCGCACCTCCTTGGCAAGGAGAGGAACCATAGCGCAGTCAAACAGTCGTGGTCACTAAGAGGTGGAGCTGCTTTCAGTCTACTCCACACAGGAAGTGGTCCTGTGAATATTTTATGTTAGAATTGAGCCATATGTGTGTGTGTGTGTGTATATACAGTATATATATATATATATATATATAAAACACACACATTTAAATATGTTCTTACAGAGATATAGATCATAAATTACTTTTATTTTTCATTAGCATTGCAAGAAAGGGCATTTGTGTTGCATTCGTTTGGTGTCGGAGTAATTGAAAACGACAGTTCCTGGTAGGGCAGCGCAAATCTTAGTACACAACTTGGCGGATGAAAGTATTTCTAGATTTAACTTTTTCACTGCCACTCGGAATGAAATTCAAGAGCAATTTTACAGAAAATCCTACTTCCCATTTCTTTGCCTTTTTAAGACTTTTAAAGATTGATTCAAGACATTTTCATACCAATTAAGGCTTAATTTTTAGATTAAATTCCCTGTTGATCGAGTTATTTACCTGCCTTTATTTATTCATTCTGTTTCCATTACAAATACAAGAAGTTCGTGGATGTTAGGGGTGTAGGATTTTGTATCAATGTACAACATTTATAAAATTGTACCTTTTCATACCTTCCGTCTGCTGATCTTTTGGTGCTGTTGTTGTTTTTTTGGCACTGAAAACTCAATAAAATCAATTTGAAATAAAACAACTGTTATTTTCTACATCACTCTCCGTAGCAGTGATGCAGAACCAGCCCGTATCCCAGTATACTAGGATAGGAGGTAGAATAGACATGAACAACGTGGAGGCTACAAAGAAGACGTGTTGTGTTGATATCTGTTTCCGAGGGAGTTCATTTACCACTTTTCATTATTCCGACGCCATGCAGCATGAATGCAGCACAAATGCACAAATCTCGCGATGTTAACAAAAACTGAACATAGTTTGTGTATCTCTTTGGGTTCTTCCTTGGTCCAGGTTACATCCTTCCTCAAAGTTTAATAAAAATCAGACGAGTAGTTTTTCAGCAATCTTGCTGACAGACATACGGACGGACACACGGAGCCGAAAACATAATAACAGCAGCTGGAGCCTGAACGCCTGAACGCCTGAACGCCTGAAAGCTCGGACTAAACTCCGCAGTAAAGTGTTTCCCTGCATGTGAGATACTGTGTGAATATCTTCCTCCCAGTGCGATGCCGCAGCTCTGGTCAAGGTTATCTGTGGCCAGTATGTGGCCCTTAGCGGGGAGAGCGCTATCATCAACACGGCTCATAAAATGAATTATGCTGAGTATTTAATATACAACAGGCACCTGTAATTAGGACAACAGGGACCCGATAAGCCGGAGGCATTTGAATGTGTGCGTATTCAACTCAAGGCCAAACAGAGACTAATACCATGGCCAAGAGAGACCAACGCTCCACTCAAACACAGGATCCAGCGGCCTTTATGCCTCATTATTATTACAAACGTAGGGTTTCTTACTATTTTATCTGTTTGTAACACCAGAAACAGACCTATTAACAGTATAAATGATCTGCCGATTACTTTCTATGTTATTGCATTCATGGTTGGGTGTATAAAATGTCGGAAAATAGAGAAAAATGTTTATCCCAAGTCCAAGGTGAAAGATATTTATTTTAATATGACTAAGTTTTAACGTCTCTTTGACACTCCAACTATGGTTCAGTTGGTCCAAATCATCCTTGGTGCTTTTACGTTCTGGTCGGATTTGCGTTGACACTGAATAATGAACCATATATTTTAGAAACACAACAGATGTGGGTGTGTTAATGCGTGTGATATACAGAGTTAGCTCACTTCAATGTTGACTTGTACACTTTGAATCCTGCATCAAGCACAAGGCTGTGTGATTTGCACTGTTGTGAAACATTCACAGGCAGAAGGATCCACAGCTGGTCAGCATCACAGCTTGACTGACAGCAGCCCAAACAAACTCAAGTAAACCAAAATGGGCAAACGTCCCCAAGCTTGTTTTACACCAGAGCAGCTGTGACAGCAAACCACATTTTATGGTTTCAGAAATTATGACCTCGCTTCAAACTCTGATGCTAATTACATTTAAGTTAGGAAGCTGGAGGGAATGTTTTTAATACTGCATGTAAAATACAGATGCAAAGATTCATCGATTAGTCGTCATTTATTATATTAATCGCCAACTGTTTTCAGAGTGTATTTATCGGTTTGAGTATTTATTTAGTTATTTATAAAAATAAAACATTTATTTATTTTTTTTTTTTAAAAAAGGTAAAATTCTCTGATTCTTAGCTTTGTAAATGTGAGTATTTTCAGTATGTTTCTTTACTCCTACATGTGAGGATGTCATTGTGCGCTTTGAGAGACATTTTTCACAATTAATCCAGAAGATAATTAAAAAAAAATACTATGAAATAATCGAAAGTAGCACTGTCATTTTGGCACTTGGTTTTATGTGCTTTTGTCTTTTTTTGTCCGTTTTTTTTTAAATTGTTATATATTTTTCTTTTTATACCAGACCTAACCAGCTTGGAAGGAGATTCAGACGCTGGGGATGAATGTAGATGAAACATGTTAATTGTCCCACACTTTGTACTTCTGTATCATCGAGTTTGCAGCTGCAGCGAATTTCTTTACCTTTTATTGTCCCCAGACGAGCTGCTGCGCCGGCTTTGACACACTCTGGGAGGACGTGGGACGGGCTTCGTCACTTTTATTTCACCTTCAGCCTAAAAAGACACATCAGAGGAGAGAAGCGTGGTTACAGGGACATTTGCTCAGCTTCCACACTGTCATTCTGAAGCGTTTACTGGCGCTCCGGTGCACAAGAGGCCAGATGGAGGATTAATAGTAGACGCTCTGACTCCGCAGTATCAGCACCTGTGTCTCTTTATAGACACCATAAAGACTTCCTTCATTTAACCTGAGAGTACAAAATGTCTGATCCTCATTGGCAGGAGCAAAAATAATCATAGAAATCCGCCTACAGCCTCAAATTCATTAGTAAAGTTGTACATTTACAGCGTAATGAGATCTCTAAAGTTTTCCATTAAAGTGAGTGATCAGGTTTTGGTTCATATTTCTTCATGCAAGTATATTTCTTCCCTGACGTCGCCTCCTACCGGTTGCACATTCACAGACAAAACAATCTCCAAAAAGCTCTTAATGTTGAGAAACTGAACGCACAGAAAACACTTTTTCTTGGATAAATACAGGACATGTGAGAGTATGATAAGGCACGCCTGGGACCTAGTTTGCAAACTTTATCTCTAAGTGTTGTTTTAACTAAAAGCATATCTTTAAGTCGCAGTCGGAGCAATGGAGCAAAAAAAAGGGACGAAGTGCTACACAGAGCGAAGAGCCTGGAGATAATCTCCTGCTGCAGACGTACAGTTGGACTGGAAATGAGGCATAGATGCAACAAATGTCTCGAGCTGGACTAAAACAAGTTAAATTTGAATGCCTGGACCACATTTCATAGCAATAAAACTAAGTTATTTCAAAGTTATTTCTAAGTTAAAAGGTGTAACATTATATGTAACATTTCTCCATTAAAATGTCTAAAATGACTACACCTGTTATATATTTAGTTGAGTTGTGTTCCAGAGAAATGTGTAGTGTCCCTGAAGGAAATGTTTCCTCTCTCCTGTCATGGCGTCGTCTGCCCTTTGAGCAGCATCAGCGTTGTGTTTGTCTGCCAGAAGCTTCACAAACTGACATTTTATCCAGTTTTAAGACACATTTTTACCAGACACTTTTTACATCTTGGTGCTTTTTAACTCTATACTTGAAGCGGATGAAGGATTTTAGTCCTCGGACGTCTGGATCTTCAGTTCTCAGAGAAACAAGCTGAGCAAACGTTAGCCATTAGCTCGTAGCCCCTTTGTCCTGTGTCCACAGGAGAAACACTGATTTTTAACATGAAACTTCTTTATTCAGTCTTTTTTAAAAATGTTATCACCAGGATCGTTTGTTCTGTAGAGGAGGAGACCTCTGAGGATAATTCAGCTCCTGGTAAAAACCTCCTGAATGCCTGAATCTTAATTTCTCAGAGAAACAAGCTGAGCAAACATTAGCGGCAGCCGAACAGTGAGCAGGAGAAACTCTGCTGTTTAACCTCAAATTGCTTCATTCACTGTTTTTACCGCTTTAAATGAGGAGAGGAGGAGAAACTGTGGAGGATTCTGCTGCCGCACCAGGAACACTGAAGGAATCCTAACGGGAGAAGAACTCCCATGATGCACCGCTGCTGCACCACCACACCAAATTCCAGCTTTCTTATTGTTTTGATTGAGAAACGACCAGTGGCAGAACATTACATATAGTACGTTGGAACACAAGACAACACCATCTTTAAATGTGTTAGAGTGGCTAAAAGTTCATACTAACTACTTCACAGAAATCCTAAAAAAGAAAAAAGTTGGCTCCTGAGAGTTTGACACGTGCTCCATCCTGACGTGTAGCTGTACGTACCCTGGGCATGTTGAGGACCAGGTGTCCCGTGGTTTGGGATCTCTGAGCCGTCGAGCTGTCGGGCTTCACTTCAGCAGGCAGGACCATCTGAAATATCTGCAGAGTAAATTATTCATAACTTTAATTAGCAAGATGAATGTGCTGATCTGGCACCGACGCTGTTCCAGTGTGTCAAATTACTTTAATCATTAGCGTTTCTTTTTATAGAAACACTTTCCAGAAAAGTCGTGGGAGAGTGACCAGAATAGCTCGGAGAACAGCGATCAATCACTGTCCTATGAAGTCCTATGAAAACCAAAATGATCCACGCGGTGAGGAATAATGGGCATATAATTAGACTTTTTCATTTTTCAATCTACTTTTATATTTCTTCCGAGAGAGAATGTAGGGGACACCACGCTAACAGCAGGTAGAGACGAAGGAAAACTCACAAACTCCAGCCCTCCTCTAACTCCTCTGCAGGCCCAGATGCTGTCAGATGGTGCTGACTTGATATACACACCAACAGAAGCCTGCTACAGTCAATTCCCCCTGCGCCTCTAAATGAGTTCATATTTAGAGGGAATTTTTAAGGCCTCAGTTGATGTATCGCTGCGTAAATCACACCACCGGTCCAATCAGGCTGACCCCTGGCATAAAACAACCATCCATAAACACGCTAACAGCTTGAGGTGGAGCCATGACATTCAGGACTCTGGCAGCGAGAGCGGAAGAACTCCGAACCTGCAGGGCTCTGTGTTTATAATTTGTTTGCTTGAGGGTGAAAACTGGAATAGAAACACAAAAAAAAACGCTTAGATTTATGTGTGGCAAAACAGCTGTTTAATCAGGCTTAAAGGTCGCTGCGGTCCGTTTGTGGGAGATTAAAATCCTCCACACGTTTCCTCAGTGCTGCTGAGGGGGATATAGGGGATTGGAAACTGGCTGGATGTATAAACGATACCAGAGTCATTTTAGAAAGTAGAGGGCGCACTGAGAGTCGATTTCCTGTATCTTTGTCACGTGGGTTTCTCCACTGCCACACAGTCACCAAAGTAAATATTGGACCTATTTTTCACAAGCCACAAATCTTTATTCTTTCTGACAATAAAAATTGCGTTTTTCAGACAAACAAATCCAGAGAAAATTCACTTTGTTTGAGAACAATTTGTCTGTCTCAGCAACAAACTCTCTGTGTTCTGACAACAGTGACGTCAACACATTTTCGAAATGCTAAATGTGTCTTATTTTAAAGCCAGCACGACTCTATATAGTCCAAGGACAAGTACGAGAGTGGAGAGACTCACATTTTCCTGGAGCAGCACGAATTGAGCCGAAGATGCGTACGTAAGTGAGTCACACATGTTTTAACCTGAACAAAAAATGGCCGCCTATTCTAAAGCAGCTTGGTTCCACTTCGTAAAAGTGCAGAGACAAGAGCAAAAAGGTGATAAGTGGCGGGAAAATATTCTTTTCTCGATTTTCTCAAAATTCGTTTACATTTCTCGATACATTTGGATGGAAACCTGGCTACTCTCTCTCAGCTACAGTGTCAGTACAATGACTATTTCTGGGGATAAACACAGACTGCACCTACTCTCTAAAAGGTCAAATATGTTTAAAAAACATTTGTCTGAACACACGTTTGGACGTCAGAATAGCAACACTTAAAACTTTATTATTAAGAGGTCAACAGGATGAGTAACTTTATGCATTTTTCTGTGCCACGGGAGAACATTGTGCTTTTTGCTAATTTTGACAGAAACAACAGCATCATTTTCCTGACGAGCAGCTTCTTGTGGTCGTCAGTTGTATGACATTGTTCTCTCGATGCAAAACCGTATTAAGATGTGGTTCAAGTCGACAGTTGAGGCAATCTTTCTATAACCTTCACCACGTTTTGAGAAAAGCCCCGACAAACACCCGTTTTATTCATTTAGCTACTGTTAAATAGTCCTCAAATGAGCAGGAAGGGTGACAGGAAGACGCCTGATTGTACACAACAAGTTAAAGCAGCTGGTAAATACCGCAGAGTGTAATGTTAACAGTGGGCTGCAGCCTGCAGTGGGTCTGGCTGAGCGCCTGCTGCCGCCAGCAGTCTGAAGCAGAAGATCTTTGACTCGTCAGCGGCATCAACACCTCACTGTGAGAAATCAGAGCTCATGCTGCTGTGTTTCTGCAAGCCACAAACTAACACAATATAAATGTCTAAATAATGTCACCTTTACAAGTACAAGAAGCAGGATTTGAATTCATTTATATTTGTGCTGATAAGGGCGAGGGCTTTTGTTTCAACCCCCAAAAAGACGGATTAATAAATGTGCTACTGTCGCAGTGCCCTTGAGCAAGGACCTTCACTGGCTGACAACAGCAGTCTGTGGTTGAACTGGCCACCTTCCAGTATCAAGGTACGGGAGTGAAAGTGAGCCGGGAGCTTTGAGGACTTTTTCCAAAAGGAATAATATATAATAAACTGACTTAAAGAGAACTTTACATGATTTTGCTAAGAGATTTGGTTCAAAGGAGCCACGTATTTTACTGTATATATACTAAGTTACTGTATATACTACATCAGAAATGATTCAGCAAAAAACTGTTTTTAAATATCTCTATGATGGAAAAAGTTACTGTGCAACAATCTGACCTATAAACCTAAGATGTACGTCTCAGCTGCTGCCCTTCAGGATGTTAAAGAACCTGATTGAATGCATGTGTTGTAAAGTTCAGTGTGTGGAGCAGAAAGACAGTGTTGCAGAATCCTTAAGGTTATAAACAAATCTTTTTTAAATCTTCACAGCCTACCTTTCCTTTGACGATGAGTCGGGCGTACGTCGGCTGAACGTCCACGTCGATCAGAGAGGTGTCCATGTGTCTGTGAGGGGGGTGGAGATCCAGGTCAGTGTGTATAAATATACGACAGGTGTAGAAGTGTCTGACGTGGATCAGCTGTGCAGGTGGAGAGCTTTGGTCACACATCTTGCACACCTGTAATCAACTTGAGCCACAAAGCTGAAGCAAGTAGGTATATAAGTATGTGTGGGCCTGTACCTCCAAAGTGGTTTTAATTTGTAATTTTATTCAACAAAATGAGCTCTTCAAATAAAATCGTTTGATGAAGAGCACAAATATCAGTAGACATGTGTAAAATATAGTCTTCTGTGTGATAAACCAAAAAGCCAGGTTGCTTAATATAAATTGTAAACTCCATTATATATTTATAAATTAAGCTGTCGAGAGTTTTGTGCTCGTCATTTTGTACCTGTACACTTCCAGGTTCAAGACAATCGTGTTGTTTTCTTCATCTTCAGTGAGAGAGAAGTCGAGCCTGTAAATGCACACAAAGGGGAAGAATTAAAAAATGGTCCAACTGCAGAGCGACAAACACTGTTCTTTTAATTAAGTAATGTATTAATATACAAACCTGCCGCGAGAACTTAAACTCAAACTGTCTACAATGCAAACACTTCAACTACCTCCAGCCCTTCTACTACAACAAGAATTTTAATTACTTCTATCGATACAAATACTGATAATTCCAACTCTTGATCTTATAGCCTTCAAATGGCAGTTCAACTGCTTTCAGCATCAACAAGTTAAAGAAAATTTCCTACTGATTTTTACTCGTCAACAGACACTTCAACTCTCTGCTGACACACCACTGACATTTCAACTCTCTGCTGACATACCACTGACACTTCAACTCTCTGCTGACACACCACTGACACTTCAAC
>CALSBV010010931.1:2238340-2251769 GCA_943590825.1 Bovichtus diacanthus | reverse complement strand
ACTGACACTTCAACTCTCTGTTGACATACTACTGACACTTCAACTCTATGCTAAAATACTGACACTTCAACTGCTTTCAGCTCTTAAACTTCAAATGACACATCAACTTTTTGTGCTTAAATGATAAATGACACTGATCTCAAACTTCAATAGACACTTCAAAAACATGAATTGTTTGGACTCCCATATAATAATTCACAGACAAATAATTCAAGTATTAAACCTTTTCTAGTCAAGACATGAAAGTCTAAACATTAAATGCTACTGGTAGTGTTAAAGAAACATCATTTAAATGTTATGAGATATTTTCCTTTGGTGGTATTTCTTGCACTTCTGTCAAAAATATATACACATTTAAAAGAAACACAACACAACCTAAAGCCTCAATTATCTGACAGCTCTTCCAAATTCACTCAGTAAATAGCCTTAGTTTTTAATTAGAAATATTGTGTTTGAGTAGCATCAATCTCCAGAACATGACTTTACAAGGCATCATGGTAAGAAAAAACAACATTTAGACATGATGTTTTGACTGTTATCGGCCAGGCTGTCCTGTCTCCCTGCTGCTTTGAAGCGATGGATCATATAAAGGATACATTCCTGTACTGACTGTGTCCGCAGTTCAGAAGAAATCAGCCGTGTTTTTTAGGCCTCGACCCCCGTGGCCTTGCTCTGGATACAAACCTCTGGCTAATGGAGGGAGACCGCCCCCCCACCCCCTCCAGCACGCTGCGTAGCACTCCGATGGCAGGCGAGCCAATCAAAAAAGCGAAGGCCGCTAATAAAGCAATGCTGTCTGGGCAGTTTGAGCAGAAGGAGGGTAATCAAGGGTCTCCAAGAAAACACTTCACGGTTATGAAGAACTGTGAAGGGGATCCTGTATGAGTGGAGCCGTGACCTGTTTTCTTTATTATTATTTTCCCGAAACAAAATTGAAGCAGTTGATTGGATGTGTTTTGTTGCTCTGGCCGAACAAAATGAGAACCAATTATGTTGCTTTCTGCTGTGTGCGCTGCTGTAGCTGAGTGGATTGGTCGATTTCCCTCACAGTCAATCATAGCTGGTGATACTGTTCCCCTGCAAAGTAACAAAAGCTACTGAGAGGAGATCAGTGCTGGAGAAAGTATCCAGATCCATTACGTCAGTAAAAGTGCTTATATCACACTGTAAAAATACTCAGTTGCAAGTAAAAGTCCTGCATTATTGCACAGTATGCAAGTTTAATCAGGGAAATGTAGTTAAAGTATTAAAAGTATAAAAATGTCACAGGCTGTTATTTTATTATACATCATATCATTAGATTATTATTACTCATGCATTAATGTTTTTACAGGATTAATCTAAAGTAAATGTAGGTCAAAAAAGTACTGGATGTTTGCCTAACTTCAAAATAAGAGTTTAAAAAAAAAAAAAAACTTTTAATGGGTTTTTTTTCATGGTTTGTGTGATTTACAGATCTGAGCAGTAAAGCGAAAGCAGTAACAAGAGATATCAATGACGCGCAAATCTACAAAGAAAAGAAACGTTCCTGTGAAAACGTTAAAATTATTTTTTGATAGAAAAGGTTTCGCCTACTTTGGCTCGTTGACGTTCATAACTCGTCCTTCAGCAGTGATCAGCATCCTCGGGGCCTTCGGCTTCTTCTCTTTCTCCCTGCAGGGAAACAGCAAAGCATGAGTGAAGTAAAGACTGCAGTGTGTGTGTGTGTGTGTGTGTGTGTGTGTGTAAAGGGTGGACTGACAGACGACAGTAGCAGAGTTATGAGGTCTTTGGGGTGAAGGAGAGAGCCACTTCTCGTCCAGGAGTGTCCATAAAGAGAGACGCAACAGATAATGTGCAATAGAGGGTTTTATTGTAGGACACGCACGCACGCACGCACGCACCATTCACCATTTTACAGTTTGAAACACTTTAGATGGGTTGAAGTTATCAGAATATTAAGGAAAAAAGAAAGTAAATTTAAGACAAATCTGTTCGATTAAATGCGCCACATAATGTGAAATAATGTCCCTTCTGTGTCCATTTATTTCTACTGGATTACACTCCACACACACACATGTTCACTCCTCCCAGAGCAGATGTCCATGTGTCCAAAATTTTAACCAAGATTAATTCTGGTGTGGCTTTTTTATGAAGATACCTCTGCGTGTACATAACCCCACTTCACTTTGTATTGAGGGAAATCAGATGTTCAATCAGTTTATTCTGGATTATTACTTACATAAATTAAAAACAATAATAAAAATGTCAGTTTTTCTGTCTGGGCGTTTATCATAGACGATTGTTTGCCACAGAGCTAATTTTCTTCAATAATCAAAAATCCAATGGAAGAAATCCCATTGGCTCCTTTGATAAACTCCTGATGGAGCCACTGAGCATATTACTGCGGACCACCTCCTCTAAAGACCAACGTTTTACTGTATTCTCTTCACCATCCACTACACAGCCAGTCACTCCGTTAGCCACATGCAGCAGGCCGTGACAGGAGCACAGGCAGGAGAACGCACACTTCACATACGTCCATCTATTAAGCCCACTGAGCGGCAGACGAATGAGTCAGCGGTGGAGGCGGTGAGTGTTTAGCGCTCTGCGGAGGGTCGGCCATCTCGGCCCCTCTGCAGCCGCGCCTCCGCCACAGAGAGGAAAGTGACAGTGTGTTGGACGAGCCATCAATCTGCTGAACTCAAGGCTGTTAAGTTCAAGTTTTTATTAGAGTGGTGGGCTGCAGAGAGACCTGTAATGAGTTTAAGTGGTGCTGTGGAGCCGAGTGGCGAGACGAGGCACCCTTCCTGGGTTAATAGGTCTATTACCACTGTGGTCGTCCACGTTAGAGTCACGCAGTCTGAGTCTCGTACTTGTCCTCTTGTACTGAGTCTATTCATACTAGAGGATGTGGATTTTTCTCTAAGAGACACTCAATCTAGTTCTAGTTATTCCTAAAGGAACCATAAATACAGGCCACATCACCTTTTGTACATTTTGATAGTTCGGGTTATTACAACTTGGGTCCTATTTAAAGGAATAATCTCGAAGAAATTCATTCAAAGAAATGTCTGTTAAATCCAAATATATCAGTCGGTAAAACAATGGTGATTGATCCAAGGAGCCATTGATGAAAGCTCTTGCATTTGCAGGGTCTGGGGCGACGTTCCCAGAAATCCCAGACACCGTTTGGATCAAAAACACACCTGCAGTTACCGCTTATCGCCATAGATATTGCCAACGAGAAAACAAAATGCAGATCTTCGAGACCGTAACTTTAGGTATTTCGACAATCATTTCTATCAGTAGTTTAGACAATTTAAAGGACAAACACTAAAAAGATGAACTGGTTAAGGGAAGAAGCTCCAATCTGAAAGAGATGCTGTATTGAAGTGAATGAGAAAAACTCACTCAATACTTTGCCGAAGGATTTAGAGTCTCAACAGCTAGTTTCACTTCTTCTAATGTGTGTGTTGGTGCGATTTTCTAATTAAAAATGTTAGCAGCCATCTAGGTTTAATGGAGCAGGACTCCAAATGATGGACAATGACCATCGGCTGGAGTCCATTTCTACCAACAAAAAAAATGACAACCATTTGGCTGATAATTTGTGGATATTTCCCAAGTTTAGTTTCAGTGTGAGACGTGTCAAGACTCTCAGCCACAGTATGTGTTTATGTGACTGCGTGTTGGGGAGGAGTTGGGGTGAGACAGAGGGGGCAAGTATCCACTTCAAAAGATCAAACCAAAAAGGATCATCTCCATCACTCTGCCTCCAACAACAACAGCCGCTTTTCCCTCAATCTCTCCCTAAGCCATATAGCGTTGACTTGTCAAGGTCACAGTGTGGCTCTCTGCTCCATAAAATCCTTTTCTGGAACACTTTTCTGCCAAAGGGGGGGGGGGGGGGTGACAGGGCGTCTATCAAACAGCTGAGTCATGGAGACATCAGTGGTGACAGCTTCACTGCTGGTTTGAGTGGAGTCCAGAGCTGAAGACGATCTGTTTGGACAGCTTTCAGTTAGCCGTGCACAACTGGGAAGTCTTAATCCGCAGCTCAGTTATCTACAGAACTACGATCCTTGAACAGAGGACTTCTGCAAGGCCTCAGTTCTGTGGTGCATTGTGCCGATTTCAGCCCTGTGTGACAAAACTCCACCCTGTCCTTCATCTGTATGGAGACGGTTTGTCGAAAACAGTGTACGCGTATGTGGGTGTGGAACCCATGCACGACACGTATACGTCTAACAATGTGGCGCTCTGCAGGTGGATGAATCTCTGCAAAAGGTGGCTTGTTTTGTTTTTTTGCACGCTTTTCGCCATCTGAGTTGGAGATGAGATGGCTGAACTTCTTTCAACTTGCCACACAATCCACAGAGAGGAAAACTGGAATCTGAGTTCATTGAGCAATTATGTAAATCAACAACAAAAAAAAAAAAGAGTCACCAGATTTGGAGAAATATCTGCTTCAAAGTTGGATTTTCCAGTTTGGTCTTACAAAAATTGTTCAAGATATTAGATTGCTATATTCATCGTGTCATATTACAAACCATTTCACCTATTTGAAGCTATAACAAGCTACGTGATGATGAGATTAGAGTGGGTATACACCAGCGACTGCAGCAGTGTGTGGGATTAGGATGGGAATCAAAATACAGGAAAGTGACGTTGTCGGGCGGTACACGCAGCTGCAGCCGCTCACAGTTCAAAAGCACCTCGACAGGTTTTCAGTTTTAGTTTGACGTTAATCTCCACCATGCTTTGTAACGCTGTGATTTGCCTCAATATCTTAAATTAAATATTCAACAACAGACCACGTGTTATCTCCACCCATCCATCTCATCCATGCACATCAATTTACTGCAGCCATTTATCAGCCTGTCAAGTTTCCTCCGACTTTAAAGCTTCTGCTGCACTTTCAGGTTGAGTCGCTCAGACCGCAGGTTGGATCTGCCGCTCGTCTGGCATTATTCTTTCCTCACAGAGCAGCCATTAAACACAGACGAGTCTCCTGGCTGACCTTATCTCACAATCCACCTCATGAGCAGGGAATTCATCTTTTCTGACAATGCAGTGACTGCACGACTGCATGCATCAAATCAGCTCGCTCTGACAGCCGCATGCAGGGAGACGATAAAAAGGCAACACCATATCACCTTGATTTTATGCTTGGATAGCATGCAGGCCCGGGATGTTTTTTTTTATTTTTTTTGTAGGGATTAGAAAGCGGACTGTCACTGGTTGGCTTCTTCACCATCGCACTGGGTTGCTTTAAATAAAGCTTACCCTGGGTGTTTTCTGACTTATTATTATCGATAGAGAGGGGGTTTATTGTGCTCCTTAGTGAGAGTAAAGACTCTGGGTGAATACAATATTATAGAATTACCACCTCGCGGTTGTATGTCTCTGCCAACCTGTCAAGTTGCAGTTTAAATCCATCTGTCTGCCCAAAATGGCATCACTTCATCCAGTTATTTTACCCTAAACAGTCATAATTAGCTTATGAATTCTTGAGTCATGGCCAAAAAAACATGTTTTTGTGGATCACAGTGACCTTGACCTTTGAGCACAATAATATAATAAGTGGACATTTGAATAAAATTCCCTCCAGGCGGGACGGGAGGACAACATGATAAAATAAGGCGCCGAGTATTTTTTCCGTTTCCGTTTACTTAAGCACTCCCCTGTATTCGTGGACTCCACTACATTCAACTCATATGATAAATAAAGTGTTACATGACGAGTCTCTTTGAGGAGTGCAGGGGAAGAAGACAGACTAATCCACTAACCTGAGAAAAAACAAATGAAATGCCTGCAGGCGAATGTGAAGAGCTTCCTGTGGGCAGGAGATGAAGCGGCGGCGCGAGCACCAACACATCAGGATACTTTGACAGTGTTCGTCATACGCAGCTATTCATGACTCTGTGGCTCGAGGTGTTATGAAAACTAAACGCTGTGAGTCAGCACCGTGTCTGCGGGCTGAGGAGAAATACGAAAGCTTTTCCACGGTTAGAAAAATGTACCAAGTAAAAACATCTCGCTTTACAAAAAAACAAAAACAAACAAAGAAACTAAACTAATTCTGCAACTGTTGCATTGATCAAGGCTGATTGTGAGATTATTAAAATGCTTTACTTGATCCTCGATGTCTTCACATGTCCGACCCTTGAGCACAACATTTATTCCTGCAAAATTCCTGTACATTCAGTGATCCTGGTCCAGTATTTTGTGTTCATTGCACACCGAGTTATTTACCTTTTTCCAAAGAAAATCAAATAGTCAAGTAAAATGAAAACCTGTGAACTATCTATGATAGTGTGTTGTACTCCATCTGAATGTTTGCACTTGTGAACGCAGCTTGTCGAGGATAAAGCCGGGTGTTATGTTGCACTATACGCACTACAATTAGGTTTAACTATCTTAAACAACGTTTCCACCTGAGCAAAGCGCAAACATGTTTTGCTTTCTTGAAAATAAACCACAAAAATGAGCTGAGGTGTTTACAGATACAACTGTGTTTGTGTATTTCTTCTCTGTCCTCCAGCAGTCTGACCGGCAGTAGAAGTGGATAGTCAGCCCAGGAATAAGAGGGATAATGATCAGAGGCAGCCGGAGGGTTTATCCCCCCTGTGAACTGGAGACAGAGAGTGGCCTTGGACAAAGTAAAACCCACGGACAGACCCAGAAGTCTCAGAGGAGCTGGACTGGAGTGTAGGAGGCTTCATGTGTTTATGATTCTGGAGAAATGTCACATGTCAGGCTTGTTTGTATGGTCTTTAATCTCGCTTAAAGTCCCGGCTTCACAACACCCTCATCATGGAACAATAGAGGCATTAAGAGAAAAATGATCTCAAACCAATTCAATGACAACAACTGCGAAGAAAAGCAAATAAAACTATCACCGAGAGGAATCCCCCTTCAGGGACACGCCGTCAGACTCTCAGAGTAAAGAAAAAGATGCACGTCGCACCTAAACACGTGTATGTAGGGATACTGAACAACAGTGTGCATATACACTCATGCTCAAACATTCCTGTGGTTGTGAGGAAATGATTTCACCACTGATATCTTATCAGGGCAGGAAATTAACTCGGGGGCGAGACACCGAAAATCTCTCCGACCCCCTGCTTTTCTGTTAGCCACTTTTTAATGCATAGTTTGAAAAGTATATTTAGATGTGAACATTTTTAAATTAGATGCGGAAAGTGAGGTGGAGATTTAAGATCTTGCAGCCTGACCGGCAATGTTTTAAACATTTTTCTTCTATGTTTCTTTTATTTTTCCAGTGCAAAGCAGATGTCGATCTTGTTCACTGTAAAATGTGTTGAGCAGTGTCTAATGCAAATAATAAATATTTTTTTTAAATGAATGCCTGGAAACTTGATCAGTTAAAACTGGTCAACTCAGTTAAAAGAAATGATGGAACATTGATTACAATTTTTAAAAAACAATAAATGATGAACCCTTAAAGGCAGCGGGTGAAAGCCAAACCCCACATTCACTCTCGTTTCGGAACGAGCTTTGTCCACTTGGCGTGCCGCCTCGCTAGTTTTGTCCGCCATTTCTGACACTTTCCTTTTGGATGCATGCTGAGGATCTGGCACCTTGTTGCTGCGCTTTTATAGGGGGTTGACGCCCGGAAATTTCCTGAACACAGAAAAAAAAAAAAAGAAAGAAAAGAAAAATGTATTTCCCCTCTCAACTTTTCTTGGGAAAAAGTGTTGTTTTTGTACGAGTCTATACATGAAAATCGTGCCTTTAAAGTCACATTCGCAGTGAGTCAGAAAAGTGTGTTTTGTGTTCACGTGTCAGAGGTAACGAACTGCTAAGTAATAAATACTACAACTGTCGATGTCTCCTCATCAGTCCATTCTCCCAGTGGAGGCAGGAAGTGTGTGCGTGTGTCAGAGAGACATGAAGCACAGTGAGAAGGAGATGTGCAACACACACACCCTCAATTAACCCCCCGGCAAGAGGGTCACCTTAAGGGTGAGCGCTGATTAGCGCGGCGGGAAAATTAATTAGACTTTTTTTTTTTTTTAAATGTTGCTGACTCACTACCTGCCCATCTGAAACATGCTGCGGTTTGATTGATGCACAAACATGCCTGACTTACGTGTGATTGGCTCAGGCGACTCATGTCTAAAGAAGCGTTCTTTATTGTTGTTGTTGTTGTTTTCATCAGGGTGCAGGAGAACTTCACAACACAGCTCTGAGATATTACATATCATCACTTGTAGCTTCAGCTTTTCACTCTCATTGCGTCATGATGTGGCTGCATGCATTCAGCTCCTATTTATTCATTCTTTCCTGCTGTCTTTCATTTTGTCTGGGATTTTGGTTACAAACCAACTACTTGGGCCAACTCCACCTGAGCAAAATATATGCAGTTATATATATTCTTTATTACAGGGGCAAATCAGGTGTAGTATAAGACGCACATGACCTACACAAAAACACAGAGAGAGATGGTGCAGGTGGAGGCAAAGAAAAGTTGAGTTGAAGTCTGCAGTGATTTTACAGTTAATGGTGGAGTTCAAATTCCAGTTTGATGAACACAAAGCACCACATACAGTAATATAAAGTGTGCTGACAATAGGATAGTCACAACAATTGTGTATTTAATGCGCGTTTCTTTTCAATACAATACAATCTTCTTGTAAATCGATGCATTTACGCCTCCTTTACAGAGGCAAAGCTGACGGTCGCAAACAGTAAATCCAGCGGATGACATAATCAACAAGGAGAGAGGGACACTTCACTCGCACAAACGACGCAAAATTGTGACTCAGGCCTGGTGCGTCTACTTTACAAAAATCCAACACATGTTTGGGACAGAATATGTGACATCTGCACCTGAAAAAAACAGTCCCTAAATGAGCCACAAAACAAAAGACTAAAAAGTAAAAAGTGAACGGAGCTGCAGCGTCGGTGGGAGCAGATACTGCAGAGCGACAAGTCGATGTCCCATCACAAAGAGTAAACTTACTCATTGTCGACACAAAGATCCACAGGAACGACAGGAACTATTCGATTTCACACAGTAAATGTGTCTTGTCAGCTCAGACAAAATGAATGTAGGAACAAATATGAATAAAATGCGCAGTTTCATATCTGTCACCTCAGAGACAATGCTTCCTGACTTCTTCTGCCAGCCTTGTGGAAGGAGAATTACCATGACAACAAACACAACGTTAAAAAAGCGTCAGCAAACAACTCTGTCCTAAGACACTTTTGCTGAACAAGCTCCATATACGTGAGTGTGTTGAGGGTGTGAGGCGGCCGGGCAGGTCGACCTTTACAGTCACATGTACCAGTTGTGTGTGGATGAAGTGGACATCCATGTTTTTTTATGACATCGTTCATGTCACTCAAAGGCCTTAACAGTAGCACCAATAAAGCCAATACCGATATAGAAATTTATATGGTATAACTTATACAACAATAACGTCGCATGTTCGTTTATACACACATGCCGTGCATAAAAAACATTTCTGATACATTTCTAAATGACAATCTCAAACGTGTTTTTGGCATTTTTGCCGACGTGTACGCAGATGAAAGAAATCTGTCGATCTGAGACTTTCGGCCAGTTGACTTAAAATCAACTTGTCAATATTTTGGGGACATTTTTTCACGACTGTAGGCTATACAGCTATGTAAGAAGACGACCTCCTCCTTAACTCTGCCTGGGAAGCTCCGGTTGGCTCAGCTTAGGCCTCGTTTTCGGATCATTTTGGCTTTTTCATTTTTGGATAATTTTGGCTGTGTTAGTGCATACGGCGAGGCGAGGGGGTAGAAGTTGAACCTCAGCTCCTATAAAAAGTGTATAAAAAGTAAAATCCCTCATACAGTCTCATATAGCGGTTATTGACAGTGCCGTTGTGACAGTCAGCACACCTGAACACACCGTCAGTACATCATTCAGGATTATCGGTGTCCTGCAGCTCACCAAACTGACTCTTTAGTCACACACGTACAAACAAAACGTCAGAACTAAATCCTCTCCGACCCTCTGGACCTGCTCGCATCTCCTCCGTTTACAGGACAGCTCGTTCTCCTGAAGACTTCTCATTAACCCGACAGATGAACCCGGGCTGAGCGTCGCCTCATCTGTCCTGCCAGTCGTGTCGAAACGTGATATTTATGTCTGTTTTTTTTGCCGTTTCCTTCAATCCTGAGCTACAAACAGATCACGTGTTCAACCAGCGTCAAAAGGTGTGACCTCACCCAACACCTTGAACTGGAACCTGATCGGCCAACATCATCAGTAACGTTACGTTGGAGACGGGAACCGTTTCCGTACTTTGTGTGGGAAGTTGAGTCAAGTGAGGGGACCGATGGCGTCCGAAGAGTCAAACATCACCGCTGCTTCTGGAAAGTTTAATAGTTTTACAGCCTAACTGGGGGACAGGAAGTGAGGAGAGTCATGAGGAATATGGCAATGCAACATTTCCATCTTTGTGTGTATGTTTTGTGTCTTTGTGGTCATTTAGTGTCTGTTTTTTGATTGTTCTGAGTCTCTTTGTAGACGCTCTTAGTGGGCGTTTTGCATCTGTTGTGGTTTTTTTTCTGTCCGTCTTTGGTTATTTTTGTTTTTCTTCGTGGTCATTTTGTCTCTCTTTTTGGAAGTTTAGCATCTTTTTGTGGTCTTTTTTGTGTCTCCTTTTGGCAGATTAGCGTCTCTTTGTAGACGCCATGCGTTTCTTCTTGGTCGCTTTGCATCTCTTTTCGCTTGTTTTAAGTCTCTTGTGGTTGTTGTATGTCTCACCCTGTCACTCTGTCATTTAGAAGGAGACAGGCGCAGATTTCCTCATGTGCTCCGTCTATTTTCCTTTTACACAATATGCAAATGAACTGCAACGTTCCTGAAATAATAATAATCTATGTTTTTTTTTCTTCAGATGACATTAATTAGGTAACCAAATTTTTTTAAGATATAAATTGACATTCAGTTGGATTGTTGTGTCTCGCAGTAGTGTATTCTTGGAGTGTCCAGGTCCATACACCTTGATGATGTCTTATCTGTGTGAAACAATCTGAAAGCTGATTTGTTCTGTTGAAAATGAGCTGACAATGGTTGGTGTTGTAGCGACATTCAGTGGCCAAAAAAGTAAACTGCAGAGTTAAACAAAATAAAGTCTGAAGGAATTTAAGGCAGTTTGTATATTGAAGGTTTATTTTTTTAATATTAAAGACTAGGAAATAAATGATCGAAGTGATCATGTATTTGTGCAATATGTTTATGGTATTTTATATGCTGTTTTTTTGTTTGATTGCTAAGGCTGAAGGGGGAAGGGGGGGCTATCATTTAATTAAACCTAACAAAATAAATTAAAAGGGACAAACTTCTTTACCGGAGAGCACTTACTTGTCCTTTGCCTTCTTCTTCTCCTCCAGGTGTCGGTGAGCCTCCAGACGAGATTCGGGGGAGAACGAACACGGCGTGTGCCAGAACTCCTTCTCCCGCCGCTCATCATCCAACTCAGGGCTCGCCGTGTTCTCCTCCACCTCCTGGTTCTCCTTATTCTCCCCCAACACTGGACTACACAGGCAGAAAACATTCAGCGACCTCAACGTTTTAAACAGATATTGTAATGAAGATTGAACTTTTATATTTCCCAGGTCAATGCAGTTTAGTGTGATTTTTTATTTGACAGGAAAAACCTTCTGTCCTCCAGTTCTGTACTTCCATCCAGTTTAGAGGTTCCGTTTCTTTACTTTATATTTTGGAGACTTTCTTTTTTTACCCACCACATTTGAGGGGGAAGTCAATTGTATAGATGCAGCCCAAAATCACTGCTTTATATTTTACTATAACTAACTATAGCTGCTGGGTAAAAACGTTTTTTACTTTGGACTCTAAAAAAAACAAACACATAATAATCTTCGACTTTAGTGGAGCCATAGAGAGAAAAATATATATATTGCGGCCGCAATTTACTAATTTGTGCGCACAAGATATATCATTACCTCCATTTCATTAAATCGTTCGCATGTTTCGGTTATAAAATTCTGAAATAATCCCAGTTAACCCCTCATGCATATTTGCACATCAAACTTGTCTTTTTGATTAATTATTCTACACTTTGTTCTGCACATCAGCAGTTGACTCATTGAAAATAGTTCACACAGCTCCACGGAAATATTGTAAATCACTTAAAACGTCTCACTCTGCATATTAAATCCCTCAGGACCGTTCTTTTTTTAAACAAATGACTCAAAATGTGGGAATGGTTTAATTACATTGAGATTGAATTATACAAATTAGTCAATTCTAGCCTTTTTTTTTCTCCCAGGCTCATTAGTCTTCACTTTGTTTTAGAGAATGTATTTCACCTGTACAAGAGTTTCCATCTTTCCTCTTATTATTATTATTGTATTAATTTCTATAGATCTTTCTCTTTTCAACTGATCTCAAAGCCTGAAAATTCCCAAACTTGATGTACAAGTGTTACAAAATAATCTCAATATTTTGTCAATATATGAGGTTTTCCCCAACAGTGAAATTAAATTCTGCTTTTCTTTACTATCAGTATTGTTTTTTTGCTAAAAATGTAAAGACCTCCCTAAAGTTTGTTTTGTAATGACGTACTTTTCTACTATAATGCTGATATTTTACAGTTTACCTCTAACAAATTAATAATTGATTTACATAAAGTTAGGTGAGAGATTTACAAAAGAAGAACTGTCCAAATCAAAGCAGCAGAGGTGAGATCCAGACTTCATGTTCCTACCGCTGCAAAAAAACACCCAATCCTACATTTCCCAGAATGCACCAGAATTTCTTTAGACCAGGGGTTCTCAAACTTTTTCAGACCAAGCACCACTTAACCAATAAAAAAACCCTCCCGTACCACCTAACTCCCCAAATATCCAAAAACAACAGGCCTGCTTACCACTCAACAGTATATTACACATTACAGGCTAATATTGAGCTTTATGTGACCTTCACTACATCGCTCGTTCACACATTAAATCAACAATACAAATACAAATACAACTATTCTACAAGCATTTCATTCATATGTGATCTAAACGGTAAATGCTGGTAGATTTTACGCATCATATGAAATGTAGACGACATTTATTACTGAGTTTATGTCCGAGCGAACAGAGAAAATTAAGGTATTTTTCACATCAATGCTTTTTTTCATGAAATTTTTTTAGTATTTTTTCACATTCAAGCTTTTTTTAAGAAAATTAAGTTTTTTTTTCCTTTCATGCTTTTTTCATTATAATTAAGTATTTTTTAAATAACATTTTTTTACCATGAAAATTAAGTATTTTGACATCCAAGCTTTTTTCAAGAAAATTAAGTTATTTTTTTACAGCCAAGCTTTTTACATCAGGGGTTCTCAAACGCACACAAAATCACTTGTCGCTGCGTCTGAACCACTTGTAGCTGCTGAACCACCTGTAGCTGCTGAACCACCTGTAGCTGCTG
>CALSBV010010931.1:2210802-2231570 GCA_943590825.1 Bovichtus diacanthus | reverse complement strand
TCGGGGTCCCCCAGTCAGAGTTGGTCAATGTGGCCCGGGAAAAGGAAATTTGGGGCCCCCTGCTGGAGCTGTTGCCCCCGCGTCCGACCCCGGATAAGCGGAAGAAGATGGATGGATGGATGGATATCAAGGGTGTAACTTTGGTTTGAGAAGTGGGGGGGACACAAAAACTGGGGGTCTGGGGGTCCTCCACCAGAAAAATGTTCTCGATTTGAATCCCATTTCCTGCATTTCTACAAACATTTAGGGACTATGGTGATTAAAAAAAATGTAAGTTGGCCATAATGATAAATTCTGCCAGAAAGAATAGTACTAATATATGTATAAGAAAAAGTTGTCTTACTCTCTGAATTGTTTCATTTAGGGGCCGATAGCCAAGACTGGAGAGAATCATTTTATAAAGTCAAAAATGTTCACAATTAATGTTTTGAATGTGATTCAAATTAAAATAATGTGAGATTCAATTTCCACTTTGTTTTTCTTCTTTTTATTTATGGTCATATAACTATTGACCAGAGGAACCAAAAACAGGTTTATAAAAAACATTTTTTTTAATTAAAAAAAAAAAAAAACTTTTTTATTTTTATTTTAACGCAATCATAATGATCCATTGGCGTGCGTGAGTCTAAACTAGCAGCCATAAAGTCTGCTTGTCACATTGCTGACGAGAAATATTAGCAGGCAACTCTGTGGTTAACTGCCGGTAGTAGCATCAAGCTAGCACATCCGGTAGTAGCCTAGCATCAACAGGTGCAGACAGAACATACACAACACCCGGAGCTAATTTACTGAATCAACCAACTCACATCTCCGTTCTTTCTTTTCACCCAAGGCGTTAGAGTAATCTAACCGAACCGAACCGAACCGAACCGCGGTACCTGCTCATCGTCATTCAGTGAGCTATTTTTAGAATGTGCACGTTCCTGGTCGCGTGCGCGCGCGTTCACAGAGGCAGGTTGTGTGTCCTGTTCCTCCGTGGCGATGACGGCTTGCGGTTAAACGAACAGGATGTGCCCAGTGGAAATTATAAATAAAACATGTAATAATTATACAGTAGTAAAGTACCTGTGTTACAATTTTGTAATTGTCCTTTTGTTTTTCCTACTGTGCCTTACCAGCTGCAGTGGAGGCTAAACAGCCAAAAGTAAATCTCACAAGAAGTGGAAGGGTCCCAATGTCAGAGGCTCCAACGGAGCCGACCCCTGAGGCCAAAGAGGTTGGTTTTCCCAACATTGCACTCTGCTCACCATGAAACTCACCAAATCACCATGAAAATATCACAATACTTTAGGAATCACAGTTGGTGCTTTTATTTAATCTTAGACAAACATAGGTGCTGTTGTTTGAGAGAAAGTCAACGCTAATTTGCATTTGGTGGCCAAAAGTGTAAAAGAGTTCAGTGTTTATTTTCAGCTCACTGCAGTGTGGCCTTCAATTCCTGGGAATTATGACATAAATCATAATATAAGAAACAGTATTACCTACCAGTGGGGCGGAAACTATCAATTATTTTCATCATCTATTATTCCGCCAATTATCTTCCCAATTTATTGTTTGGTCTATAAAATGTCAGAAAATAGTTCATTCAGTCAAAAACTTTCACTTTAATATGATATAAAACAGGGAAAAGCAGGAATTTCCATTTTTGAGAGGCTGAAAACAGCATTTTCTGACATTTTTACAAATTACTTCATTTCATTAATCGATTATCAAAACAGTTGCAGATTGTTCATTGCAGCTTTGTCTAGCAGCTGTAGTCCTACATGTTTTTTTCTGGAATGAGTTTATTTGGTACAGTGATGTTTAAATGCTTATGTAAACTAGTGTATTTTTTTTAATTGTTTATATGCATCCCATCTGCTGCCTTTAGTAAGTGTGTTGCTTTTTGCCAAGTTTGGTGCACTAATTTCATACTTTAAGTGACATTTTGGTTGAAAATGAATAGTAAATTGTGCTGCAACGGTCCTGTTATCGCAAACAAAATTGAAAATAAGTCTCTAAGAGTAAATTCAACGGCAGGTGTTTGTGTCATCATTATTTTCTACTCTCAGGATTCTCCGACAAGAGCTGCAGAGGAGCCGAATCATCAGGATGTTGTTTTGATTAAAGAGGAAACCGCAAAAGAGGAGGCGAACGACGACGAAGACGAGCTGCTTCTCAACGAGGACGGTAAGAGAGAAAACTCACTGCCAGCAGTCATAAATCAGATAATCAGATTTTACACAATAAAATCACAGATGATCTCAAAGTAGAAAGATAAAAGTCATTTTGAAGCTTTTACATCAACAGTGTCCTCATTTAATGACTTTTTTTTTTTTTTTTTTTTAATATTCCAATACAACATAGCCACCATGTCAACAAAAAACTGTTGATAATCTCCATCATAATCTTATATTAAAACGTGACTTCCTGGATCATATTACTGGCAAGAATCTGGTGATACAATATGTTTAATAATAATTATTAGTTTAATACATTTTTCAGGAAAATCTGTCTTATTTTAAAGAACTCACCACCAGATGAATAAAAGCTAAAAAAAAAAAAAAAGATGTATTTGCATTCATCACATCCAACATCACTACTTTGTGAAGGAATTAACATTTGTCTACAACAGTAAAAAAAAAAAAAAAAAATTCTTGCAGGATCTTTTTTTGTAAACTAATTTAGAGTAAATAAAAAATGGAAACAGATTGTAAGACATACAGCAGAGGGACACACACACACACACACACGCACACACACACAAAAAACTGCAGCCATTGTTTCTTATTTCAGTTTTTTATGTGAAAATTGACATTTTGGACAGCAGAGTTTGTCCCACTGCTCTTCTGTCTTGGAGCTGCCACTGCTGCTGTGTTTTTAAAGTCTGTTGATGTGTGTGTCTGAAGGGACGGAGGTGCAGCTGTCAGATACAGACGACAGTGAAGAAGGAACCTCTGGGATGATGAGCTCCACCTCAGCGGCCGTCATGAGGCTGTGGGATCAGGACAGTGACGGGCCGTCGGAGCGTCAAGACTCCCACAGTGCACCGGGGTCTCCGGGCGGCGCTGGGAGCGGCTCTTCAGGTGTGGTGTTGGACTTGGCCCCGGAGTCGGACTGTGATGCTCAGTCCGCAGTCTGGCCGAGGAAGCCGTTCCTCCTCGGGTCAGGAGGAAGCCCCGCCTCGCTGCCTGGGACTTCTGAGCTGAAGCGGAGTGTGACTCTGATCAGCTCCCTCCCCTACGACACAGACCTGGATCTGTGCTCCTCGTGGACCAATCAGGGCCTGGCGAGCATGGTACCCGTCCCTCACCGGCCGACAGATCTCAATGTTGCGGGTTTCCCCTTAGCGCTCGGGCTCGGCGGATCCAGACAGGACCCGCTGGAGCTGAACAGGTACTGCAGGGACAGGCGCTTCGTCTGCAGCTACTGCAGAAAATGCTTCACTTCATCGCGGAGCCTGGAGACGCACGTGCGCGTTCACACAGGCGAGCGGCCGTACAGCTGTGCTCAGTGCGGGAAACGCTTCACGCAGTCTGGACACCTGAAGACGCACCAGAGCGTCCACACCGGGGAGCGGCCGTTCGCCTGCGAGCACTGCGGGAAAAGATTTGCAGGGAAGCAGAACCTCAGGATCCATCAGCAGAAACACCATTCGTCTGAGCCGAGCGTCGCTCCCGTTTGAGAGCAGCTGAAACATTGCACTGGATGGTACTGAGCTCCAAACTGTGATCGACCAGAACCATCCTGCGGTTATGAACTTCTAATTTAAAACAGATCTTTTTTAAGTTGAAGGACTTTTTGAAGAAGTTTTAAAGAATGTGTGCTTTTTGAAAAACTAATCAATAGGTGGGACTGTTTTGTGTTTCAGGCCTTACATATTTTTAAGCATCTTAATTGCCTTGGTGGAAACCTGAGACGAAGCTAAATGGGACTACGAATAGGCCTGTCACGATAACTACTGATGGACGATATATTGTCCCAGAAATAATTGCAATAAATGATATTAGTGACATTTTAAGACCATTTCATGCCTCTGATGTAATGATAATATACTAGCATTATAATACAGATTCACCCTTTTTAAAGAGCAATTCACTTATTAATTCTTAAGAATATTCAGACATTAGAATGGAATTATTATTAAATATCCTAAATATAACAAATGATCGAGGTAAGTAGATAATGTAATCATTATTGAGGACTTGTCAGTTATTCATACGATAAATGGTTAACGTAAAATTATCAAGGTCAAGTTCATATATCATACGATAAATCAATAGCGTAAAAATGATCGTGGTCATTGTGGTGGAAATTCAACGTGAATGTTTTAGTGAGAGATGAGTAAATAATGAAGTTTTCTTTGATGGTTTATTAATAAATCGTCAAAAGAGAGATTTCAAACAGAGTCAAACTTTTTCAGCTGAAATGAACCGAGTTCCCACAGCAACAAGTGCTGCCGAGTCTGACCAGGAACAATAGAAAACACATGTTACTTATACACACAGTGAGATTACAGACCACAAGGAATGTGGGGGGGCTCGGCACACTCACGGTGGAGACTCGTCTCAACAGGTGGAAGGGAGCTCAACTGAAACCTTCTTCTCAGTCAAAATATCAAAAACAGGAGGCATGAAGATGCAAGTATATTCACAGGGGAAATATACTGCAAGGTTACGTAAACTCTCACTGATGGAAAACAACAGTTTCACAGACCGAGAACAAATAAAGAAGTAAAGTTATCGTGGAAATGTAGTGCTAGGCCTCACAGTGAAAGTTCATTATAGGGTCAAAATATCTAGATCAAAACATTCAAACTGAAAACATTCAAACTCAAAGCTTACAAAGAGTGTGGTTAGAGACTAAAAATGATAAATTGCTATAATAGTCATGTCCATATACCATATGATAAGTCTAACGTAAAAATCGAGGTCATCTCCATTTATCGTACGAGCAGTAGATAATGTAATCATTGTTGAGGACTTGTCCGTTATTCGTACGATAAATGGATAACGTGAATATTATCGAGGTCATGTCCATATATCGTACGATAAGTCGATAACATAAATCGTATGATAAGCGGATAACGTCAATTAGCGAGGTCATGTCCATATATCGAACAATAAGTGGATAACGTAAAAATTATCGCGGTCATGTCCATAAATCATACGATAAGTTGATACCATAAAATTGAGGGCATGTCCATAAATACGATAAGCCGTTATTATCGTGACAGGCCGGACTACGACCTGATCCAGGTCAATTCTTACCTCATAAAGAACGTGGGCCGCTTTGGGCCCACTTCAGCACGTGAGGATCGATGAGAATGTTTCCTGTCGGCCGCGCCTGTATGAAGCATGTGAATGTTTATTGTTTGGTGTATATCTGGAATTAAAAGCGTGCGATCTTCTGCTTCATTCAGCGTGTGCTTGGTTCCTATTATAGATGTAGACAGAGAGCAGTGTTTACAACAAGGAGCCCTGAACACTGATGCAACTGGATTAAAGAAATAGTTCACCTCTAAAAGGATCATTTGTATAATTACTTTCTGTGTTTCCTTGAATTCTTGTAGAAAACTTAATTTTTCTCGAGAATCCAAAAAAATAAAAATGACAAGTCTGGATTTAACAGCAAAAAATATATCAAAACACTATTAATACAGAACTCGTGCAGAATAATCCAAGTCTCATTTATCGTCGTATGCTTGCTACTTGACAAACGCATGCATTGCACCTGACTGTTTAAAACAGTCTCACACTTTAGTGAATCTGAATCTCTTTGGACTGTCGGTCGGACAAAAGACCTTTTATCTCCGGGACTTTGTGATGGACATTAGTCTTTATTCCAACATTTTATAGCAAAGCAGGCTCAGATCTGCCAATATTACGACGTAGATAGGCTAAAAACCAGCCTCGCCTCGTCTGGTGAAGGCCATGTGTGCCTTCACCATGGCTCAACAACTGACTTCCATAGAAAAGTTTGGTCTCATTTTGAACCGGAGCATCTGCAGAATAATTCCATACCTGATATGTTATGATACACTAAAGTTAGGCACGATACCAGATAAATAAATGCCTGTTTTTTGTCATATTCACTGCCATCTTTTTGACTGTACGGCAGCCAGGAGAGACAATTGAGTGAGATTCAACTTTTTTTTTTGGGAGGGGAGAGGGAGACACACCTGGAGAATATCGGCGCTCTAAAGAATACACTTTTTTAAAATGTTTACACTTTTTAAAACTTCTTGCCAACATATGTATCTTGGTAACATCTCTTTAGCAAAATCAATTTCAGGGAGATTTTGTTTCCCTGAAAACTCATTTACCGCCTCGCTGAGCTCCCTGACCTATGACGTGATGTTTTAGAAGTCCAGCCTGTGTCTGTCTGCCTGTGTTGGACTGTTCTCTATCCCGACACACAATGTCAGATAGAACCACAAACAAAAAGCAGCAGAGAGTACAAACCAGCTGACTCGCTGAAACGTCCGCTCACTCTGAGTGGCAGGAGGCTGGGAGCTCTGCACAGCGTGCATCTGAGGTTTGAACCTAAACCTTGTAAAGAGTTAATTTAAACAATCTCACCACAAGGTCCAATTAGTAGACCATTTCATATCTTCTTCATCAGCAGATTAAAGACGAGGTCATGAGAGTGCTGATGTCCAAATATCCCATTTATCCACAGAAAATTAATACTAATTTAATAATTTTTTTAAATTTTAATAATTTAATAATAATCTAGGTGAGTTTTACTACTTTTCTTCGTTTTATGATAATAAACTGCATCTTTGGGTTTTGGACATTTCTTTATTTTATGATATTTGACTAAAAGACTAATTGATATATAGCAGAAAAATAAAAGACTGATAATGAAAGTAGTCGTTACTTTTCAGCAGTACATGAAGGACTTAAAAAGGTGAAAAAAAAAGAAATATATATATTTTTTTTTTTTTTCTTATTCTACCTAATAATTTATTTCAATAAATATTTAACATAATAGTTTATTTTTTATACAGATTTCTACTTCTTTTAAATGTATTAATATATCAATTTCTTAATTATTCTATTAATCTAATTTAATTATTTTATTTGTTACCTACCCATGTATTATATTTTGGATCCAACTATTTAATCGTTTCTTTTAAACATTGTTCTATTCTTTTATTTACCTTTTTTTTTACATATTTACTTATTCACATTTTTTACTGTAGTGTATTCTACTTACTACTTTAACACAAATGATGTCTGCAACCCTATGCACATACCACCTGATAAGTGTGAAGACCTGAACTATAGGTACAACCTATAATTAACAAGCACAGACAATCTAAGCGCTATAATCACCATGTATACTGAACTTATGCATCTTAAAAGGAGTCATTTATTCACATGAGAGCCAGCTAAAGTACAAGGTCAGGGTGACCTGCCAGAGTAATTTATTTGCATGAGAGCGAGCTAAAGTATAAGGTCAGGGTAATCCGCCAAAAACATCTGCGCTTCTCCAGGAATGTAGTTTGGAGTAAACAAAGATATTACGATGACAGAAGTTCTGTTGAACTGTTGTGATAAACCCCATTGGATACGAAGGAATTAAGACCCACAAACAAAAGGGGGAGAATATTCATACTGTATAGAGTATAGATTTCACTGCTTTGTAAATAAAGTAAACTTCATAAAGCCAAAGGATTCCTTCTACCACACTACCGAATTATTATTGTATTCATCTTACCCATTTGTATCATCTACCTAATCTTTTATATTTTCCATGTACCCATTCTTTTATATACATGTTTTTGTACCCTGTTTATTCTCATCCAGCTAATTTGGTTCTTTGTATGCAGTTTGAGAGAAATAAATGCAAAAGGGGACAATGTTCCTGTGCAAAGATGCAGTTGTCCTCACCATATTGAGGCTTGAGCATTGTGGGGTGGGGGGGGCACACCCCCTAACTTGGATTTTGGAAACACCTGGGTGGTGTGGAGACTCAGAGTTGTGCAGTGCAGGAATTACTCTCTTCAAAAAAAAAAAAAAGAGGAAGCTGTTCCTGGAAGATGTTTTTTTACTCTTAAAAATTAAAAATGAAGATACTGCTGGAATATCTGCACAATATTGGACTATATTAAAACAAATATATAAATAACTAATAAAAGGATAATTTAACAAAAAGTAACGTTAGAGGGCAGCAATACGCCAGCACAGCGTGAAGTCTGCCGAATAAAATAAGCAGAAGAAGAAGTCAGGAATGTTATTCCGAAAGTGCGAGGCGGAAGAAGGCAGAGAAACAGTGTTCCTCTTTGTGATGAGCGACGGGCTGGTTTAATAACCGAACATATTTAGTGTGCGTGTTTCTGAAGGCTGTGGGAGGCTCCGTGGGGCCCGTTCAGGAGGGTCTCAGTGCGGCCTGGTGTCCGCTCGTGCGGCGGCATGGCCGCTCTCACCAGCATCGCTCTTCACGAGCAGCTCTGCATCATCATGGGCGCACTGACCAAAGCGGCGGTGGCGGAGATCTGCGAGGTGGTGGACGAAGGTTACATGGTGCTGCAGATGGAGATCAGCCGCAGCCATAAGGAGAACGAGGACCTGAAGAAGAAGCTGCACCTCATCGAGTCCATAGTGTTCCGGGGGAGCAGCGGGGGGGAGGCGGCGGCAGCGGCGGCGGAGGAACCGGAGTTCGCCCCGGCCGCGGAGGGCGCACAGCAGGCGGAAACACCGCAGCTGCAGCAGGACGGTGACGGAGGAGACGCCGCTGCTGCTCCCGGAGGAGACGGAGGAGGTGTGGTGGTGGTGCAGGAGGAGGAGGAGGTAAACTCAGAGCTGGCCTGCTTTCTTATTATTTACGCCCCGAAAACTGTCTGAACTCAAAGCCGATGAATAATGGAACCTATTTCTGCCAACAAAAAAAAAAAATTCTGTAAGTCATTATAATGATAAACCGTGTCGGAGTAATGACAATAATCCTCATAGTCATTATTTTGAGAAGGTTTCTCATTATTTTGCAATATCAAAATCATTATTATCAGAAAGTTTCTCATTATTTTGCAATAGCAAGTCATTTTCAGAATGTTTAATAATAATATATAAATATTAAGTAATTATTCTGCGTTACCAAGTCATTTTTTTTAATAAAGTTTATTAAGATATAAATATTAAGTAATAGTTTTGGGTTATCAAGTCATTTTCAGAAAGTTTAATATTATTCATATATAAATATTAAGTAATTATTTTGCAATATCAAGCCATTATTTTTTACATACTAAGTCATTATTTAGCAATTCTAAGTCACTATTTTGAGAAGGTTTCTCATTATTTTGCAATACCAAGTCATTATTATGACATTAAGTAATTATTTTTTGTTACCAAGTCATTATTTTCAGATACTAAAGTCATTATTGAGAAAGCTTTATTATTTTGCAATACCTTATTTTGAGAAGGTTTCTCATTATTTTTGCAATATCAAGTCATTATGAAGTAATTATTTTTGAAATACTAAGTTTCTTGTTATTTTATAAATTGTGCATGTTTCAATGTTGGCACATATTTGCAACTGAATCTGCAGTTCAACTTCTACCTTGATAATCATATTTATGATTTTTCATGTAGATGCACATCACTGCATCCTTTTTTATATTGTGCTATAAGGCCTTAAGCGTTTACATCAGATACAGTTTACACTGAGATCAGCTGAGTTTGTAATTATATTTAATCCACATTAATCATCTGCTGCTGACAGGCTGATGTTGATCCCTTATCTCAAGATAACCATTTTTTTAAAAATTATTTTCCCATCTCAGTCTCGTTACCTTGGGCTGAAAGTTGTGATCTTATCTTAAAAAACCCGAAAGGTCAGATTTACATTTTTTAGATAATGTGATAATTAAATGGAGATTTTGAGATAATGGGTTTTAAAAATAAATATAAAAACTGTAAAAAATAATCTCAGTCTCTCACTTCTTCACATAAAGCCACAAGAGTAATAACCAGGGTTCCCCTGGTTATTACTCTTGTGGCTTTACTGTGGTTTTAATTCCTACATTAATTATTTTCCAGTTTCCAGACGTGGTGTTGATCAAAGACGAAGACTCCGACAGTAACCACACCTTTGAGGAAGGTGAGTGAGAACGACAGGGTGCGTTTTTATTACTCCTCACCTGAGGAGGCGAGAGCGAGGAAACACAGGAGTATCCTAGGAAACACGTTAGCAAAATGAAAAGCACCCACAGAGTTTTTCAACTGGTCGTATACAGGCAAGGCTCGTGCCTAGTAGATGAATTTGCAGGTAAATTAAATATTTCCACTGTTCTACTACTCTACTCGCAATCAAGTAGACAGAATAACATTATTGTGATGAGTTTTTATTTTAAATCCGCTCTCATAGATTACTGTATTTCTGGTGTCTGTAGTAATATAGTACTATGGTGGGGATTAAAATCCAACCAACACAGCTGTTTCAGGTTTTTGGGGCATTTTTTTAAATCTTAATAAATGTTAAATTGAAAAGTTTTAGTTATCAATGCTCTAAAACTCTGCAAACATGCCACATATTAATTAATTAATTAATAATTAAGACTAATTTGCCTTGTCCATATGGTGAATCATTGTTCAGCGCTGATACTCTTTGAAACACCGAAAACATAAGGCCAGACTAAAGTAAAGGTGTAGTCTTACTCTCTATAACTGTATGATCTTTGATAATCATCTAAACTCTTTCCTCTTTTCTTCCAGATGATAAAACGGATGGAGGTGATGGAGAGACGGCTGCAGCCCGGGAGGCCGTGGCGTCCACTCTTATCGGTCGGAGTATGAAGAGACAGTGGCCGGGGAGCGACGAGGCTGACCGGAAGTCGTCCTCTGAGCCGCTCGCACTGAGAACTGCAGGGGCGGCGAAGAAGAGCGGCACCGTCTACACTCTGGACTCGCCGCGCTGCTCCGGTTCGCTGCGCGACGGCGATGAGCTGGACGCCGGCGAGTCGGTTTGTTCCTACTCCTCACAGATGGACCCGGACGTGCAGCTGGTCCATGAGGAGCCCTCGCTGGTCCCTCTGAGCTCCAACAGACCAGCGTCTTTCGGTACCGGCGCTCTGACGCAGTCTCCTACGAACAGAGAACTGGATCTCAGCCTGACGTTTACCAAACAGTCGGAAAGTCCGATGTGTGTCACGCAGTTTCACACAAACGAAAACCTGGACGGCGACGCTTTCGGGCTTAAGATGATCAGCGTCACGGGCTCGTTTCCCACAGACTGCCAGCTGTCCGAAGGCAGCAACTCTGCGTTCGAGTACGAGGACGGCGACATGATGAACTTCGCCCACTACAGCGACCAATCGGGGCGACCGCAGCTCTCCAACGGGCAGCCGGGCGGCCGAGCGAAGCGCTTCGTGTGCGCCATGTGCTCCAAGACGTACGCCACGTCGCAGAACCTGGAGGTTCACATGCGGATCCACACGGGCGAAAGGCCCTTCAGCTGCAGCCAGTGCGGCAAGAAGTTCACCCAGTCGGCTCACCTGAAGTCGCACATGAGCGTTCACACCGGCGAGCGGCCGTACGCCTGCACGCTCTGCCCCAGGAGCTTCATCGTCAAATACAGCCTCAAGTTACACATGAACAAATGTCATGACAGCGTCGCCGAGGAACGGGACGTGTTCTTCCCGAGATGTTCTGTAAATACCCCGTTTTGAAAAAAGGTTTTTAAGATATTTAAAATGTGCTCTTTTATGGACGACTTTTACTTTGAGCGGCAACTGTTGAGCATCGTTTTGTCGGACCCTGGCCGATGCTGCGCGGTTATTGGCCAGTCTGCGTTCGAGGGGCGGGGCTTAGCGACGGGTCGATTAGTCCATTAATGAGTTAATCATTTGACAGAAAATTGCAACTACTTTGATCATTGGGGATGTTCCAGTTGTGAAATTCTGGGCCGTTACAAATGTTTAAAATAACTGTTTTCCAGATAGTCGACGCAGATCTTATTTTTGTTATTTATTCTGTTTTTGTTGTTATTTATTCCCCCGTCTGTGCCAGGGAAACAAAGACTTCACCACACTAACTTTGAATGAGCACAAATTCAAATCATACAAATGTACGAAACAACCTTTTAATACAGCCGTGTTTTCCGCCTGCCATACTACCTATAGCTACACAAACTACAACTGAAGATACTGTGAGCAGCTCAGTTTCTTTTCCCGCCCCAGATGTGCGAGGCGAGCATTTCTCCCATAGTGCAGTCGCTTCCCTGCTAAGAAACATGTCTTACACACTGCGTGGTCGCTGGTCTTTTATTCATGCATCTCCCCCTTACATCCTGCCAGCGGCTTCTTCTCTGTCCGAGTCCCAAACAAATAAGTAAAACAACATTTAGCCGCTGCAAAATGGATCAGACGAAACCAAACCTTTGAGGGACCACCTTGGGCCCCGACGCGTTTTCAGATTTCAGACCAAACAGCCCAATTAGAGCTTCTCATTTATCAAACAGGAGGAGCCTGAGTCGGGATTGAAACATTTGCTTAATTTATTTTCTCTGCTGTTATATAGTCAGTGTGCAGATCAAAAAACAAGTTTTATAAAAATAAATAAAAAGGTTAATTATTGTGTAAAAAGCAAAAAACACTTTCACTTTGTGTTAGTCTTTGTTAATAAAACTAATCCTGACATTGTTTTGTACGAGTTATTACTTTTTGTGAGAAGAGATAAGTGACATGTCGTAGACTGAAAATAAACTTTGTTGAAATCAATAAAAGGTTCACATGCAAAAAGACAAATTTTCCCGGTAACTTTAGAAAAGTGTGTGTGTGTGTGTGTGTGTGTGTGTGTGTGTGTGTGTGTGTGTGTCCTACAGTACGATGTTCTGATTGTTTCACAGCGGACACACACACTTTGTGTCAATATAGCCGCTGTGTGTTACATTAGACCCTCCATCACACACTAAAGGGCAAGGAATGATTAAAAAGGAAATAAAAAATATTTAAAGAACAAAATCATATATAGTAACCATGTTATAATAGCAAAATCATTTAAATATTTACACAACAAATAGTGTATGATATTAGATAAAGTAAAAGTCTAATAACCAGGTTGACTGATATATACACAAAAAAAAAGAAAAACTTTGCAATAGCTGCAACCACACACACACACAAGAGAGCGTGGCCAGAGTATAATGAAGAAGTAACTGCTGAGTTAATGAGTTTAACTGCAAACAGGTAATGAGTTTGGCCGTGGTACGTGAATTATTTTAGACGTTATGCGCCTTTTTGTTAAAGCCCCATGAACACAAACACTTGACCTCCATGTAAATGAAAACTGTGGAACATGTGTGACCCGACAGTTACCTATAGTGCTGCCAAAGCACTTCAAGTCTCAATTCAATTTTCAATATTTTCCAATTTGCTTTATTAGCATGACAAATTATTACACCTGGTTGGCAAAGAACAGGAAAAATACTAAAAATATACAACTGATAATAATGAAAGTAAATATAGGACAAGTATATAATTGAAGATAATACATACTAAACATGCCACTCAAAATAATGTGGATAATATAATATTATAAAAAATATTATAATAAATATATTCATGAGATAAATTATACATATAATATATATGATGTGTGTTTTCTCTACTTATTTTTTGCCTCATGATGGCAGGAGAAGACAAACAATAACAACAACAAAAAATTATCCTCATGGTAGGCAGTGGTAGTTTTTGGAAATATTTTAATTTTTATGTCATTATATTTGGGACATAAACTGAGAAATGTATTTAATTTTCAATGTCCTGGTGGCAGTGTGTGAAACAAGTTTCGCACATATTTCTATTTAAAATTTGTGGTTTTGTATTTTGTGAACATACGTTATTTTTTTGTATTTTTATTTTATTTATTTATTCTAGATAATACAAATATTTTAGAAAATCACCATTTCTTAATGCAAGTCACCAAATTATCTAAATAAATTGTGTTTGAGGTCAGATCTATGGGTGAACGTGCACATAATACATTTGAGACTACAGAATATAATGTAAAATGAGACTTCGCACATGCGCATTCGGGGGTCGCCTCGTCGTTGTTACTCTGCATCACTTCCGGGTTTGTCTCGGGACTGTTTACATCTGGAAGCGACATCCAGCGGAGCCTTTTATCCACCTGCCTGTAGCGACACGCTCATCTGGACTGTTGAGCTTCACAACTACGCACGCGGTGCATTGTAAAAAAAATATATATATATTAATAATAATAATAATAATAATAATAATAATAAAAACATGTCTCCGGCCGCTGCCTTCCACGCGCAGCTTGCCTCCATCATGGAGGTGCTGGCCAACACGGCGGTGGCGGAGATCTGCGAGCTCGTGGACAGCGGCTACTCGGTGCTGCAGCTGGAGATCTCGCGGAGCCGCAAAGAGAACGAGCTTCTGCGGAGAAAACTGCGGCTCATGGAGCTCCGAGCCGCCCGGGCGAGCGCGCTGCGTGCCGCGGCCACCGCCGGCGGCACCGCGCTGCTGCCCGCCAGCGGCCGCGGTCGAGCTCCGCTGCCCGCGCACAATCACGCAGGCACCGGGCCAAGGAGGAGCGCAACACCCGCAGGTCAACTTTAACAATCACTTTACCGTCACTGGCAAACAAGCAGTGATGGAGGAAGTATTCAGATCCTTTACTGCAGTAAAACTACTAATACTACACTGCGGAAATACTGCATACAAAACCTTAGTTAAGTAAACGTATGCAATCAGCAAAATGTACTTAAAGTTAAAGTCTTTATGCAGTAAAAATGTTCCCCATTCAGAGTTTTACTATTATGCATGATGTTTCTGGATTAATATTCCTGCTGCATTAATGTGCATTGTTGCACATTACTGTTGCAGATAATGTGCTCATTTTAACTGCTTTATATCCTGTTGGGTAGTTTAATTACACATGCAACAAGTCAAGGTTTCACGTTGCAAGATAGATGGATAGATAGATAGATACACACACTTAATAATTTTGGGGGTGAAGTATTCACTTTAAAAAGACGTTTTTAGCCATATGAGCATTCAAATAAACAGCTGTTTTGTGGGATCCATCACTTTAAAGTGTCTTTATGACTTACCTCCTCCAGGTGAGGTGGCACAGCCCAGAGTGTCCAACCAGGAGACTCAGCGGAGTGGAGACCCCAATCCGTCCTCAGACTCCAGACAAGACGCCACGCAGCGGACGGTGAGCGGAGCAGGGGTGTGAGCAGGAGGCCACAGCTGCAGGTTACAGTTGCTTTCACTTCTTTATTCCGTCTCTGCTCTGCTTGCAGCCGGCTGCAGGCGAGTCGGCCAGACTGACGATCAAAGTGGAGGAAGACGACGAGTCCTGGTGCCAGTCTGAGCAGGACAGTAAGTAGAATGTTAGTAAATGTACACTTCATTAACAGGACGGAGCAGCTTCGGCTCGGGAAGGCCTCAGCCAGGCATCAGAGATGCAGAGCGCAGCTGTGGCAAACTAATCTCTTTGTGTTGCCTGCTGGCAAAATGTAAATGCATTTTCTATGAAGATAAAAATCCTTGTAGGTTAATTGTATCCTGTTGTGGACTGCAGTTTATTTGTGAATTTTGTAATTTGATTGGAAACATACACGGATATGAAGATGAGTGCATTTGATGCTTTTTTTAAAAAAAATTTTAGTTTACTGTAAAAGTTTGAGGCAGTTTTCGGATCGTTTATTTAAAAAAAAAAAAAACGAGGTCCGGTTAAATTAAAGTGTGTTTCTATTCTGCTTCGCTTTCTCTCCAGAAGATTTTTGTGGTGTTGTTGACGGACAGGCGACTGAGACGGAAGCCGCACCCCCGCTGACCAAACAGGAAGTAGCTGACGAAGGTGGCGGTTCGTCTCAGTCGTGGGTCAGCGGGGAAGTTAGCTCCACCTCCATGTCCGTCCAAAACACCCCGACTGCAGGCCAGAGGTCAGAGAGTAGCAGTTATGACTGCCGGATGTACGAGCCACAGCTCCAACTTGGCTCCCTCACTACCCAGAATCCTTTGAGTGAGGATCCCAGCTGCTCGTACGTATTGAACACCAGCGTGAGTGTTTCAGCTGAGTCGGAGTCGGGCAGCAGCAGCTTCCCTTTCAGCGTCAGCGAGGCGAGTGTGGCTGCAGTGGAGCAGCAGCCTGCAGGTTTCCACAACAACCAGCAGAGGGCGTCTCTGCCCGCAGACGAGCTGCAGCTTCCTGTGAGCAAAGACATGACGGAGAGACTCGACGCCATCTTCAGAAGGGACAGGTGGAGACCTCAGGACAGCGTCAGCAGCGGCCCCAGCCAGGAGGACGGCGGGGGGAGGACGTTCGTCTGTAACTTCTGCGGTAAAACTCTGGCCTGCCTGAAGAACCTGAAGACCCACATGAGGGTCCACACAGGTGAGAAGCCATTTGTCTGTGCGCTCTGCGGAAAACGCTTCTCCGACTCCAGCAACCTGAAGCGCCACCAGAGCGTCCACACCGGAGAGAAACGCTACGGCTGCGTCCACTGCGGGAAGCGTTTCGCCCAGTCAGGGTCCCTGAAGGTCCACATGACCGTCCACACGGACTGCAAACAGTTCAGGTGCTCGTACTGCAGCAAAACCTTCATCTCTGGGAGCCACCTGCGCCGCCACGTCACCGTGCACGCTGGGGAGAAACGATTCGCGCCCACGTTTCAGTGACAGAGGTGGGACAAAATAACAGTCTGAGAACAATCTGAATTTCAGCTTTTCCTCTCAAAACATTAGTAAACTGTGTTTGTTTCCACACAAAAAAAAGTAATAAAAGTCCCCTCGTGTCTTTGGCCTCTCAACAAAAAGACAAATCAGGATTTCCAAATCGGCCCCAGAAGTCCCACGTTCTCTGCATGTTAGTTGGTTGTGGTGATTTGATTATGAGAAAATTTGTATTGAAGTTCGCACCATTAAAAAAGCAATATGAACCAAAGTGTTATAGGGGGACCCTGTGTCAAAATCTAGTTTCAAGAGGTTTATTATTTTAGTTTATAAAGAGAGGCCAAGTCTTCCGATGGACCACCATGGGACCTAATTTCGTAAAAAATATAAATATATATTTTATATCGTTTCAATTGCGCCATTCATTATGTTACTCAATACACAATAATTTTGTAAGTCAAGAAAGTCACAGTTTGTTGTAAAAACTGTTTAAGGTATAAGAGAGTGAAAATACGCAATTAGAAAGACTTCACACGCAAAAGTCACGCAAGTGACGTCGTAACTTTCTCTCTCGCTGAAGCTACGTGTGCGTGTTTTGTACCGGGATGAACTCGCACATAGTACAAGATAAAGAGAAGATAAAAACACTTCATCTGTGCGTGGAACATCGCTAACTTAGGGAGCTAGGTAGTGTCTGTGACGTATATTGTGCGAGACGAGAGATATGTGTACTTCATGGCACAAGTCGAGCGGGATTTAAAAGACTGTTTGTCTCTCGCAGACTACCGTAAAAAAAAATGTTCCTCGAAATAAGCTCCCATGGGAGACACCGGAAGAGGCAGGACTTCACTCTACTGTGTTCACATGGTGCTCATTCCTAAATAAAGTGGTATTTAAATCAAATTACCACAAACGTAAAAGGTGGTACTTCAACAGTCGTTGGGTTCTTGGCAATATAAGACTGCATGAAATGATTATTTTTTAGTTGATTCTCGATCTGTCGATTCTTCTTCTTACTATAAAAGTGTCTGAAACTGACAAAAATATCCATCACAGGTTCTGAGAAACGAGGTGACGTCTTCTTGTTCTGTCCTACAAACAGTATAAAACCCACAGATATTAAATGTATTATTAATAATAATAATAATTAGTAAATACTCACAACTGAGTAATGGGAATATTTGGCATTTTTCTTGATTTTAAAACAACTTCATTGTGGTTGCAGATTAATTTTCTTTGTTAATCAACTCTTCCATTAATGGACCAGCTTTAACACACAAACGTTTCAGTTTGAGATTTAAATGTAAGGTTCCTCTTGCACACACAGACTTGGATCTGAAACGTGTTTTTAAATGTTTTATATTTTGCTCACCTCTTCAGTCGGCAGGTTTTCCTCTGCGTGATCAGCTCAGCAGGTGCTCTCACTGATGACAGAGGGCAGAGTCCTGAAATGAAAAACCTGCAGGCTGTTTGGATTATCTCCAAGTTAGGAGGTGCGTTCCGGATCCGGTCACATGTTGCAGTCTGCAAACCAGCAAGCTTTTTTGCTTTTCTCACCCAATATCCTTTGCACAGCAGATATATTAAGGGAAGGGTCAAAGGTCAATGTGCAATACTGCAGGAGACAAGTGCATACTGAAGGAGACAAGTGCATACTGCAGGAGACAAGAAGTGCATACTGCAAGAGACAAGAAGTGCATACTGTAGGAGACAAGTGCATACTATAGGAGACAAGTGCATACTGCAGGAGACAAGTGCATACTGAAGGAGACAAGTGCATACTGAAGGAGACAAGTGCATACTGAAAGAGACAAGAAGTGCATACCGTAGGAGACAAGTGCATACTGCAGGAGACAAGTGCATACTGTAGGAGACAAGAAGTGCATACTGTAGGAGACAAGAAGTGCATACTGCAGGAGATAAGTGCATACTGAAGGAGATGGGCAGCGGCAGTATGTAGTAAAAAAGTAAGTAAAAAATAAAAGGTATGAGATTTGGACATTCTCTGCCACATTCTCAGTGAGCTTTGACACATAATTTCAGCAGGCAGGTGACGTTTAACAAATAAATAAAACTTTATTACCATTAAATGTTTCAGCTGAGATCCACAATCTGATTTTATTTTGGGGAAACAGCTGCCATGTTTCCGTTTTTATGAGATTTTATGATCATCATGTCATAAATTGTAATTGTAATTGTAACAATTGTAATAAAAAGCAATCTGTTGAGTTTCACAAGGAAATTCATGAGCAAAAATCATGTGAAATCCACTGAGCAGAAAACCTTTGCTTGATTTTTTAATAGAAAATCTCTAAAATGTTTTTTGTTTTTAGGTGCAAATCCAGGATGTTAAAGAGATGTCTTCACGCTGACATTTTATTCACCATTTTAACAAAAACTCCAAAGGCTGTCAAGCAGCGTGAGTGTATATTTTAAAAGCAGATTTAAAATGTATTACATATTACTATCTAAATAACAAATGCAGTCTTTTGGATTGAGCAAAAATTCATCTTAAATTACATAAAAATAACAAAAATCACCAGGTTTTTTTACTTACCCTCTGCTTACTTTGATCTTTCTATCTCCACCTGAAGCATAAAAACTTTTTTAAAAATTATATTTAAAATGATTTATCCTTGTTTTTTTAGCGTTTATAATGACTGCAGTGTTATACTTATTTTGACTTTATTTGAACTTATTATAGCATCCAGTCGCACATTTTTCCGATTCAGATCCCCCCCCAGTCCTTCGCTTTAAACATTTATTTATTTTTAACAATAGTGCAAAATCAGCCCGAACTTTGCCTCTGTGGTTTATTCAGAGATGTGGACAAATAACAATTTTTCAGACATGTGAAGTCATCTGCTCCAAGTCTCAAGTAAAGTCACTTTTCACCTGCAGTATCCAAGAGAAAAGAGAAAAGATGAGTTATTAGTACCTGTCTAATAATGATATTATTGGCCAATTTATGCAACCCGTTCAAAAAGTATGACAACAAATTGAATTTGTGTTTTTAGTTATTGATATTCAGCAAAATAAATGTGATAGAACATTAAATATTTACACTGAAAATATAAGATGAACAGGCCATCATGTCTGAAGTGACGTCACAAGTCTTTATGTTCCTGTGACACCAAATATCCTACACAGAGAGAGAAGAGTCCTACACAGAGAGAGAAGAGGACATTTCAGTTTAACAGCTTTGTGAGAAATGTGCTTTGATGTATGTTGATAACAAAACTGGAATACGAGACAGTGAAAAGAAACACAGTTTGTCTTTAAATCAGGATTTAATAGATGATAAACATTAATTTTAACTTCACATAAAACATTTCCACCAAAACTGGAAAATATCTGACAATATGCAAAATACTGTAATTAAATCTTAAAAACAACAGGCAAACTACTCATCATCAAAATCACTAAAGTAATGTGAATTTAGACGATTTACAGATTCAAACGCAGTGATGAGCACTGGAGGAAAGAGCATTTTGGATGCAAATTTGTCACAGAATTTGTTCACAATCTTCTACATGTCTCAAAATCCAATTAAAATCTAGTTTGCGCTTCGTTTAAGGTTTAATACATTTTGTACATCAATACAGTACAGTGGAATAAAACTAATATAATAAGTGCCTTCACAAGCAGAGTATCACATTTCCTCATTAGGAAAAAAGTGCAGTCAATGGAAAAAAACAAACATACATACACACACACACACATATATATATATATATATATATATTTTATTTTTTTATATATATACATATTTATATATTTTTTAATATATATATATATGTATATATATATGTGTATATATATATGTATATATATATATATATATGTATATATATATGTGTATATATATATGTATATATATGTGTATATATATATATATATATATATATGTATATATATATGTACAACACCATGAACAGCTTATCTAAAGGTTTGATTCATCCAGGAAAATTCATATTAAATGAGTTTTCAGTCTTTTGCAGTAAATTCGATATTTTTACAACACTTCATAAAAGTCTATTATATAAAATAAAAAAACTGACAAATTTTAATATTTAACTTTGATAATTTAAAGCTGGTTCTCAGCAGGAAACCGGTGGATTGTCTACTCCGGGTAGGGAAT
>CALSBV010010931.1:2185175-2210402 GCA_943590825.1 Bovichtus diacanthus | reverse complement strand
TCAGAGTTGGTCAACGTGGCCCGGGAAAAGGAAGTTTGGGGCCCCCTACTGGAGCTGTTGCCCCCGCGACCCGACCCCGGATAAGCGGTTGAAGATGGATGGATGGATGAATTTAAAGCTGCATCAAATGTTTTTGGCCACCAGGGGGCAGAAGAACGCACGTTATTTACGACCTGGGGCTCATATTTTCAGCCATTAAACCAAAACTAGCATCTTAAAGAAGCTTAAAAGCGTGTTAGAGCTCATATTTAATTACACAATGTGATTTAATCCATTGTTCATATCAAAAATATTGATAAATGCAACTTTAAATGCAAAGTAATGTCATGCAGAGCTGTATTAAAAATATTAGTAATATAGATTGATTTTTGTTCATTAATGAAGTATTTCATTTCCTGAATCGCCACATTTCTACACATTTGGCACTGAGTGAATAAAAACACATCAGCAACTGCAGATTAACACAGAAAATACATTTGACTTTTTAAAGGGCCGGTCACAGCCACATTTAAAGGGCCGGAGGGCCGGTCACACCCACATTTAAAGGGCCGGTCACACCTGCATTTAAAGGGCCGGTCACAGCCGTATTTAAAGGGCCGCTCACACCCGCAATTGGGGGGGGAATAGATTATTTTCTACAGAACTGACACAATTAACAGATCCTCTTTAGTAAAGACACAAATGTGTTGGTGGTGAGAGGGTTAAAATACATCCATACATTACATTAAATGTGGGTTTAATCACCCTAAACGAGAGACTTTGGTTAGTGTGAGGCGTTCAGGCACATCCGTATTATTTAGCACAGCTCACTTCTTCCTGATTCAGCTTTGCTAAAAGTCTTAGCATAGTTTGAGGTCCAAACATGAAGTTGAACTTTATAAAGTCGAAACCTTATGAAGCTCCAGTATTTGTTTTTAATTCTTAGCCATACTTCTTTACTTCTCTTTTCCTCCTCCATGCGCTTTTTTAAGGTCATTAAGCATCTCTTTTACAGCGAGAAGGAGGATTGATGCTCCTACCTGCTCACTGAGAGTATCCCTGTTTCAAAATGAGAGTGAAATACGAGTGAAAAAGTTTAAACCTGCACACTGTTTACGTTTATTAACCAATGAGTGAGAGGCAGCGCCTCTAACAGAAAATGTATAACACTTTGCACAAACTTTAGTTCTGGGTTCTGAAAGAAGCGAGAGACAGATAACTACATTGTTCTGCTATGTGGACTGTGGACCGCAACTTTCAGAAACCTCGGCTGAGATATACTCTTATCACAACTTAATACTCAATAAAACAATTTTAATATAACCTTATTCGACCAGAAGTCGTTATTGCTTTTCCCCAAGATTTTGAACACGACAAACTTGGTGACCCCAACGTGATTTTTGACGAAAAGAATCCGGCAGAAGGACTAGACAATTGGCCAGACGACCAGGGTTTTCCCGGTCCCCTCCGACGATCTCCTCTCTTCACTCACACGGCCCTATCTTAAAGGTAAAACAGAAACCTGTTGTTATAAAACCAAATTCTCTGCAGTTTTATGTAGTCAAATTAGGTGTGAGTGGACAGAACCAAATTTTAGTTGTCTCAATGAAATTTATACCGTAGAAATAATGCAAAATGGTTAGATAATTACTAAAAGTTGTGCTGGGAGTATCCTGTTGAAGTTTGAAGGAAATCTTCGCTGAGGTGTCGGCGCCGTCCGATTGAAGAATTGATGTGTTACGTTTAAAGTGTTTAAAACAACAGAAGAAAACTGTGTGAAAGGAATTGTTGTGTTCTTATATTTGGAAATAGAGATCAATCGCATCGCATAGAAATCAATTTCAGAAAACTTCTCTTCATATTAACTGTATTTATTTGATGATGATATGGTGAGCATTACAAAAGTACTCATCTGAGGACCATTTCACTGTTCCACAGACCACATCTAAGTAGTGATCTCTTGTTTACAACATATTTTATACCCGCCATCTTTCAGGTATAGTCTTCTCTCATTGGTTGGCTGGGGCCAGGTCCTATTGGCTCCTTGTTGGCACTTAAGCGTGTCCACGCCTCTCAGCGCTTCTCTGCTCCAATCAGATCTTCAGTCACCGTTTTAGGAGGTGTACTCTTCCGCTTCACAGTTTACAAATATTGCTTCTTATTTCACAGTAAGTTGGCCACTAAGTTACTTAATTCAATAACATCTTACGTATCACATATTACATCTTGATAAGGACACAATAAAGCACATTGTAACAGTTTACATATTTCTCACAGAATCCTCCGGGTGGTACCGGGGCCGGCCGGTTGCATTAAAGTCTGAAAACCAAGAGAGTTTAGAAAGAAAAGGAAAGAACCAGGTTCTGTTCCTCTAGGTAAGTGCATAAACTTTTAGCAGAATTAAAGTCCCTCGTGGCCTGTTGGGACTAAAAAGGTCGCTAACAGTAAGATTACGTAGGAGATTTGTAGACCTGTATGACGGTCAGTCAATTGTCTCCATATTCTCTCTTATTTCTGTTAAAAGGCACAAAAGAATAATTAAATGGTTGAGAATTAGAAGCTTTTGAGCAAGAAGCTAAAACGCAGGAATACATTGTCAGGAGAATTTATAGTGTAGGTAGTACCGAAAAGTCAGTGATAAGTTATTGTTTCTACCATGGAATGCTAAAAGATAAGAAGAGAGAGAAAAAAGTAGGAGCAAGGGTGAAGACGGTCGCAGGAGGGGGAGGATGGAAATGAGAAAAGAGTGAGGCAGTTGCTGAGAGACAGAAAAGGGAATAGAAAAGATATTTATATATATAATATAAAAGAAAATTGAACAAGGAGGCATATATGGCATACTAAATAGCATCTTGTGGACAACAGTGGGAGGTGCTTTTTCCAAATTATAAAATTTTGAGAACACCTTCATCTGGTGGACAAATGGTAGAATTACCCACATCAGTACCCCTAGCGGTGAGTTAAGGTAGTACATAAATAGTGTTTTTACTGCCCTCTGCTGGCAAATTATTAGAACACATTTAAGGCTGAGATCCATTTAGCCCTCTGTGGGGCAAATACAGAATTACAAGTTTGATTTTAAAAAAATAAAAAAATAAAAAAAATAAACAATAAACTTCTTGAACATTTCAGGTACATAAGTAAGCCCATTGTCAGATCACAAAATGGCGGCCCCTCTGCCAACCTCGGCCCCGACCAAAGGAGGCACTAGAACATGGCTTGATGTGCTATGTCTCAGAGCAGTATTGCTACCAACTAAAGTCGCAGTAATGAAATGCAAAGGACATCAGAACCTCCAAACATCAGTGGCTAAAGGAAATGAAGCAGCAGACCTAACAGCAAAGAAAGCAGGAGGCTACACCAGACAAATGATAGCCATAACCACCCCAGAACTACCAACATTAGGTATTGAAGACATCAAGCTCATGCAGAAAGAAGCAGGTGTTTATGAACAAAATCAATGGGCACAGAAAGGGGTAACACAAAAAGATGGACTCTGGAGATCACATGATGGAAGATTAGCGGCTCCAGCAAAACTATGGCAAGGCATAATCAAACAGGCACACGGCCCCTCCCATGTCAACCCTAAAAGAACAGAAGATGAAGTCTCAAGACTATGGTGGCATCCATTTATGAAATAAATCGTCAGCATGCATATCAACGAATGTCCAACCTGTAATGACTTCAATCTGAAAAGACCATACAAATGCACACAAGGAGCATTCCCAGTACCAGATGCCCCTTTCAAAGAAATCTGTATTGACTATACCGATATGGGAGCAGACAACAGAGTAGGAGGCTACAGATACCTACTCGTCATGGTAGACAGATACACCAGATGGGTTGAAGCAATCCCCTGCAAGAAAGAAGACTCCAAATCAGTCGTCAAGTGGCTGAAAAATGAACTCATACCAAGATATCATGTGCCAAGAAGAATCAGATCTGACAATGGCACACGTTTTGCAAACAAACACCTACAAGAAGTAGAGAAATACCTAGGTATAACACATTCACATGGATCAGTCTATCACCCTCAATCACAGGGCATAGTCGAAAGAGCAAATCAAACTCTCAAATCTAAGTTGGCTAAAATATGTCATGGCACGAAGCTCACCTGGCTGGAAGCTCTGCCACTTGCTCTGATGCCCATGAGATCTTCTCAAGGAGGGAAAACATTCCCCTCTCCGCATGAGTTGTTGACAGGAAGACCTATGCTAGGTCCAGATAGAGAGTTGGGAGATAGTCCAATGTTAGACCTATTTCAAGTTGAGGAGTATTTTGGAAAGTTATCTGATCAAATTGACGTTTTGTCTACACAGACACAGAGAGCCAACCAGAAGCCACCTGATGACAACGTGTCATCAGTTCAACCAGGCGACTGGGTAAGGTTAAAGGTACACAAACGAAAGTGGAGTGAACCAAGGTGGACTGGACCGTTTGAAGTCGTTGCAAAGACTTCACACGCCCTCCAGGTAAGAGGCCACAACAACACTAGGTGGCACCACCTGTCTCACTGTCAAGCGGCAGATCCGCCGTCCAGAACACTTCAACAAACATCACAAGATTTGGCTGATTCGGTAGACAAAACCTAAAATGTACCGTAGAGTAGGCGGTCCAAGAAGGGACCCCTCTTTTTGGGGCTCCCCAAGAGTGCTACTGGGACTAGCGTTCCTGGTGTTGATAGTAGTTTTTTCCCTAATATGGTGGGAAGTGCAACAATCAAAAGAAGCAGCCAATCTGGGCCCGCTTAACGACACCATTTTCCCAGATACCCCGGCGCAAAATCGCACGGTCACCCCAGGACTGCATAAAAGAGTAAAACGAGCGGTAACAAATGACGACGACGGAGTATACATCACCATAACTGAAGGGAAAACGACCACATTCTCATTTGATTGAACGGCCGCCCTCAAAGCGGACTTTAACGATTGGAACCCTGAGTGCTTCTCAAAATACCGGAAGTACCTGTGTAAGCCTCCGTGCGCGAGGAGAGATGTCTTCGCCCACTCACAAACAGGAGCATGGACCAGCCCCGGCCATCCCCTAACTGCACGGTGGTCCATAATAGCTAGAACCCCTTGTGACTGTTCCTGTACGCGGAAAAACACCTGCAGAGGTCATACCCCCACTACCTGTAATCCAATCATAATAACCATAAAAGACCCACGAATGTCGGACACCGGGTTGTATATAGTAGGACAATCAATTTCCTCCACTGACTGCTTGTCCTATTTTTCTTTAGCAGTAGTAAAAGCGGTCCACTCCCCCGCGGCGGAAGGCCCCTCCCCTACCCAGACGGATTATGATGGAACACATCTCACTTCTCCAACCCCCCATAGCGTTGGCCAACCAGGGTTGGTTAAATATCTAAATGTCTCCTCCCTTACGGACACCCTGGCTAGAGAAACGGGGTATACACCGAAACAAATACCTGGATAGACTGGATATTCTACTCCACCAAGCAAACTCAACAAAGCAATTGTATAGCATGCGCTGCCGCCAGACCACATTTGGGCTCCATGCCTTTCCCGCTGACCAAGGCCGCTGATCCGCAGGGCCATCAGTGTTTCCTCTCACTATATACCAACCCTATGCCCTATACTGGTCAGTACGACTGTTACCAAAGAAACGGCTCCGGTCCAGATGTAGGAAAAAATCGCGCCCGCATGGTGTAATACCACCTATGAAATACTCTAATACTAATACTAATACTAATACTCGGTCTTGGTCTCGGTCTCCGTCTCCGTCTCCGTCTCCTTCCGTCCGCTCGGTCTCTCCACCATGAGCCCAGCCTACTGCAAGACAGAACCAGGTCATCGGCGTGCTTTTATTGTGCGACTAATTACCTGATTCCATCCAGCTGCCTGGCCTCCAGCTGAGCCACTCCCATCTCCTCCCTAGCAGCCAACCTCCACACCTCACTGCCACATACCCCCACCGCCCGACTCAGGCCGGGAGCCCACCGGCCGCAAGCTGACTCCCCCCCCCCTCCGCCGAACGCGAGAGAAAGTCAGCCACAACCATCTGGTTACCCGGCCTGTGGATCACCTTGAAGTTAAACGGCTGTAACGCCAGATACCAACGAGTGATCCGGGCATTGGCATCCTTCATGCGGTGGAGCCACTGGAGCGGGGCATGGTCCGACCAGAGGGTGAAAGAGCGTCCCAGGAGATAATAACGCAGGGCGCCGACCGCCCACCGTATGGCGAGGCACTCTTTTTCCACCGTACTGTAGTTCACCTCCCGCTGAGCCAGCTTCCGGCTAATGTACAGTACGGGGCGGTCGACCCCCTCCACCTCCTGGGACAAAACGGCCCCCAGCCCGCTGTTCGAGGCGTCGGTCTGTAAAACAAACGGGAGAGCAAAGTTAGGGGAAAACAGGAGCGGCTCCCCACAGAGAGCTTGCTTTACCCTCTCAAACGGCCGCTGACACTGCTCCGTCCACTGGACCGGATCTGAGGCACCCTTTCGGGTCAGGTCAGTCAGGGGGCTGGTGAGCTCTGAAAACCCCGGAATGAACCGCCAGTAATAGCCCGCCAGCCCCATAAACCTCCTGACCTCCTTTTTTGTCTTGGGAGCCGGACAGGCGGCAATGGCCGCGGTCTTCTCCAGCTGTGGCCGCACCTGCCCCCAAGTGGTACCCCAGATACCGTACCTCCCTCCGTCCAACTGCACACTTCCTCGGGTTAGCCGTGAGCCCCGCTCTCCTCAGGGACTCGAGCACTGCCCCCACCTGCTGCACATGCTGCTCCCACGTCTCGCTGTGGATGATGACGTCATCCAGGTAGGCAGCAGCATATGCCGAGTGTGGCCGCAGCACCCGGTCCATGAGCCGCTGGAATGTGGCGGGGGCTCCAAATAACCCGAACGGAAGCATCACGAATTGGTACAAGCCGTACGGTGTGGAGAAAGCCGTTTTTTCCTTAGACTCTGGAGACAGGGGAATCTGCCAGTAGCCCTTGGTCAAATCCAGTGTCGTATAAAAACGAGCCGTGCCTAGCCGATCCAGGAGTTCGTCGACCCGGGGCATCGGGTAAGCATCGAATTTGGACACCTCATTCACCCTGCGATAGTCCACACAGAACCGTACTGACCCATCGGCCTTGCGCACCAGAACGACGGGACAGCACCAGTCACTGTTGGACTCTTCTATTACGCCCATCTCCAGCATAGCCTGAAGCTCTGCCTGAACAATTTTCCTCTTGTGTTCAGGCAGTCGATAGGGCCGTGAGCGCACCGTCACGCCCGGGGGCATCTCTATGTGGTGGTGTGCGAGCGTGGTGCACCCGGGCAGGGGGGAGAACACATCGGCAAACAGCCTTTGCAACGCGGCAACGTCTGCCCTCTGACTCGGTGAAAGATGGTTGTCACAAGGGACCGGGGCTGATTTGTCCGTCTTTTCTACCTCCGGTCCCAACTCATCTTTCTCCATCACCGTAGTAGCCAGAGAGGCAGAAGCCACCTCCCTCCATTCTTTTAGGAGATTGAGGTGGTAAATCTGTGCCGCTCCCCCCCTGTCCGAACGCGCCACCTCGTAATTGACGTCCCCCACTCGCCGTGTGACCACAAAGGGCCCTTGCCACTTTGCGAGTAATTTGGAGCTGGTGGTCGGGAGCAATACAAGCACTTTATCTCCCGGTGTAAATTGACGCAGTCGCGACCCTCGGTTATACAGGCGCTGCTGACGCTCCTGAGCCTGGAGCAAATTCTCCCATGATAGCTGACCCAGTGAATGGAGTTTTGCTCTCAGGTCCAGCACGTACTGAATTTCGCTTTTGCTGGTGCTCGGACCCTCCTGCCAGTTTTCCTTTATCAGGTCCAACACACCCCGTGGCTTCCTGCCAAACAATAATTCAAAGGGAGAAAATCCCGTGGAGGCCTGGGGAACCTCCCGCACTGCGAACAACAGAGGGTCTAACCATTTATCCCAATTACGGCTGTCCTCGTGAACGAACTTACGCACCATGTTCTTAAGCGTTTTGTTAAACCGCTCCACCAGCCCGTCTGTCTGTGGATGATAGACACTAGTCCGGATGGAGCGGACGCCCAGTAGCGCGTACAGTTCGCGTAACGTGCGTGACATAAAGGACGTGCCCTGGTCAGTTAAGATCTCTTTCGGGATCCCAACTCGGGAGATCACGTGAAACAGTGCCTGCGCCACGCTCTTAGCCGAGATAGTGCGCAGCGGCACTGCTTCGGGATATCGTGTTGCGTAATCCACGAGAACTAACACAAAGCGATATCCCCGTGCACTCCGGTCTAATGGCCCGATGAGGTCCATGCCAATTCTTTCGAATGGTACCTCAATCAATGGCAACGGGCGCAACGGCGCTTTTGGGGTGGCCGGCGGGTTAACCAGCTGACATTCGCTGCAGGACGCACACCACCGCTTCACGTCCGCGCGAATGCCCGGCCAATAAAATCGGGCCATGATCCGGTTCAGTGTCTTTTCATACCCTAGGTGACCGGACATGGGGTTGTGATGAGCCGCCTGGAAAATCATTTCCCGACGGCTGCTCGGCACCAACAACTGGGTGTTTTCCTCCCCCGTTTGTGTATCACGGCTCACCCGGTACAACCTGTCCCTAATCACCATGAAGTGCGGGTGAGTGAGTGGTGCGTTCGGGTGCAGTGGGGAACCATCGATGCTTACGACCTGGTCGAAAGCATGACGGAGGGTTTCGTCCCGGGACTGTTCGAGGGGGAAGTCCTCCACCGGACGCACAGGGTTGGACAGGGAAGCCTCATCCCGAGCCTCCCCCTCGAAGGGCCCCGCCTCCTCCGAGTCCCCACTCAACACCTCACACAACTCACATGCCCCCACTGCACGGGAACGCACCCCCATAGCCTTCCCCACTAGCCTATGGAACCCCGGCCAATTCGTTCCCAGAATTAGGGGGTGCGTAAGGCGAGTACTAACTCCAGCCTTAACCCTATGTTTTTTCCCCTTGAAGGAAATGGCAATAGTCACCACCGGGTACTCGTGAATATCACCATGCACACACCTCACCCTCACCCACGATGCCTCCACCAATGCCCCGGGCCGAACCAAGCGCTGGTGGATCATGGTTTGAGTACAACCAGTGTCCAACAGAGCCTGGTGTATACCCCCCTGTACACATACCGGTACGCGGTATGTCCCCTCCGGACCGGGGGAAGAGTCTGGCGGTCCCGCAACCAGGACCAACTGTCCCGCAATCCTGCCCCAGCGGTTGAGGACCCCCTCTGGGTGCCCGAGGACCAGACCCGTCGACTGGGCCCTGTGGAGAGACAGGAGAGACATTCGGGTGGTTGGCGGCGCCGTGGAAGCGCAGGGGGCCAGCAGACACTGCCCCCGCAGGGAGCCTCCTCCTCGGGGCTGGGGTCGGCCGGCTCGCTGGGCCGATTGGTACCCCGCCTTCCTCCTTCCCGCTCCGCCGGGGCAGGGAGAGATGGTCCTCCGGGAGGACGACGGCAGCCTCTAGGGGGAACCCCCTGAACCGGCGGCGGTGTCCCTCCGGCGTGCCCCCCAGCCGGTCCAGGATGGCCCTCCTCAGCTGGTCATAAGTCTGTCGAGAGGACGCCGGCAGACTGTGGGCCGCCAGCTGTGCCCCCCCAGACAGCAGGGGTAGCAGCCGCAACCCCCACTCCTCCCTCGGCCACCCGCACGCTGCCGCCGTGCCCTCGAAGATGTCCAGGTACGCCTCCGGGTCATCCTCGGCGGTCATCCTCAGCATGGCGACGTGCGGCGGTCGGGCGGGGCTTGTCGCAAACTCCCCCTCCCGAGTGGCCGGTCGCTGCAGCAGCTCCCGCAGGAGAGCACGGTCCTCGTGCTGCGCCACCACGATCTCGGTGAGAGCCTGGGTCTGCTGCCGCTGTAGGGCGGCCGTGCCTTCCTGCATCGCAGCGAGGAGCTGCAGTGCCTGCTCCAGCGGACTCGGTGGCACTCCTCCCTCGGACATGGTCCCTGTTCAGGCGCCAATATGTGAGCCGATGCGCTCACACAGGGAAACCACGAAGGGACAAATGAGACAGGGAGCGTTCTTTACGAGTGTGAGACAGTTTATTAGAGGCGGCTTGGTCGTTCTTTCCGTCTCCGTCTCCGTCTCCGTCTCCGTCTCGGTCTCCGTCTCTGTCTCCGTCTCGGTCTCCTTCCGTCCGCTCGGTCTCTCCACCATGAGCCCAGCCTACTGCAAGACAGAACCAGGTCATCGGCGTGCTTTTATTGTGCGACTAATTACCTGATTCCATCCAGCTGCCTGGCCTCCAGCTGAGCCACTCCCATCTCCTCCCTAGCAGCCAACCTCCACACCCCACTGCCACAACTACAACCAACAGAGATTCATAAACTACACTAGAGACGCAGTGAGAGGCCTCCTCGAACAATTAGACAAAACCAGCCTTATGGCTTATAAAATAGGATGGCCCTAGACATGTTACTAGCTGAGAAAGGTGGGGTCTGTAAAATGTTGCTGCACTTTTATCCCCAACAATACCGCACCAGATGGGTCAGTTACCAGAGCTCTAGCTGGCCTCGCCACTCCACTCGCGTAGACAATCACTTCTCTGACTTACTTAGCTCCTGGTTTGGCAAATATAAACAATTGGTAATCTCGGTCATCACCGCAATCAGCATCATGTGAAGCATTTTAATACTATGCGGGTGCTGTTTCATCCCCTGCCTTAGGACATGACGAAGATATGTCCCCGGGAATCCCACATCCCACTTACTCAAACAAAGACGACACGGTGCATTACCTCGACTTCGACAGAGAAGACCCTGACGATGACCAAGACGACATAGTGTAAAACCATTTATGTTCACACCATGAAATGGTGGGAATTGTAGAAGTGTGATTATTTCATCTAGCTTGTTTTACTTATGCTCACTGAAGAACCATTATTAATGGGTTTGCTCATACCTAAAATTGTGAATTAAATGCTGCTGTTACTTAAAAGGTCTGAAACATGCAGACATTGAAAGCTTTACAGAAATGTAAATTATAGATAACACACTGAAGGAAATGTTTTTAGTCTCATATATCTTTTCTTAGCCGCTAGGGCGCCTATGTGTGAACTCATGTAACCTAATGATAAGAAAAGTACTAGTGGAAACTGTTGTATAAAAAGGTGCGCATAGTCTTGTGTGAATAGGGCGGAGGTTACAAGACAAAGCTACAGCTCAGGGTCACAACAGCATGACGCACCTACTGCCAAAGGAGGGACTCGTGTTGCCAAGAGGCGTGGACACGCCTGTGCACCGCCCAGAAACCAACAAGAAGATCATGTTACATTGTTTATGTTTATTAACCAATGAGTGAGAGGCAGCACCTCCAACAGAAAATGTATGAAACTTTGCACAAACTTTAGTTCTGGGTTCTGAAAGAAGCAAGAGACAGCTATCTACATTGTTTTGCTTTGTGGACTGTGGACCGCAACTTTCAGAAACCTTGGCTGAGATGTACTCTTATCACAACTTAATACTCAATATAACAATTTTAATATAACCTCATTCGACCAGAAGTCCTTATTGCTTTTCCCGAAGATTTTGAACACGACAGGTACCAGAAAAGGTGGCGACACGCACAATACAACACACAATACTCAGAGTGTTGTGATATGATTTAAAAAGTATCTTAAACATTCAATATGTAATGTTCTGCCGCTAGAGGTCCCTCAATCAAAACAATAGCAAGAGACAGAGTTTGGTGGCGTTGTGAAGTAGTGTGGGATCATGGGAGTTTGTCACTTCAGTCAGCTTCTCCCGGTTAGAATTCCTTCATTGTTCGACCTTGAGGAGGTTTTTAAAAAAATTTTTATCGGGAGCCGAATTTTCCCCAGAGGTTGTCTCCTTTCCAAAACAAACAGACGTGGTGAATAAAACCTGTAACAAGACTGGAGAAAGCCGTCTCAAGTTAAAAATCTGTGTTTCTCCAAAGCTGTTTTGGCTGCATCTAACATTTTCTCTGCTTGTTTCTCTGATAACTTAAGATCCAGAGCTCCGAAAAGTAAAATCCTTCATCCAGTTAAAATATACAATTAAAAAATGTCCAAGATCTAAAGAGTGCTATGGGAAGTGAATGTTATTCTCAGTATTTCAGAAAACATCTTGAGTGTTACTTTTTAGACAGCAAAGTGATGTATCATGATTCACATGACTGATTTAAAAACTCCACACTGCAATAACTAGTTTTAGACTTTATTAACAAATGTCTGTGTTCTGAGAGGTCAAGCCATGTGACACAGTATGATTGTGGGCCCTTTAAATAGAAAACACTTGATTAGATACAGAGTATGTGCTGTGTCACAGACTGTAGTGATTCATTCTGTTTTTATTTACATTTTATTTCAGATCTCATCAGCAGTGTGTTTCCTGCTCTCTCCTGCGGCCTCCTACGTCTCTGGAGCCACCTTGAGGGTTGCTGCAGGACAGAGTCTGTACCACTCCATATGGGAGATACCCATTATGTACAACTTGCTAAAGCATTCACAGTTCGGGCTTTACGATATATACGTTGTACTATACATCATACTACATGGTATACTAAATTCTTGTGTGTCCGTCTCCAGACCATAGTGCGTGGCCTGAGACTCCAGAGGGGGAGAACCTGGACGCTCTGAAGGACCTGCTCAACCAACAAAGCAAGCTCTGATTCACTGATGCCCAGTGCATAAACGCACAACAAGCAATGTGAAAGAAATAAGACACCATAGTGATTTATTATTGCAAATCATGTACATAGTTGTATGGAATGTATTGTAACACAAGAGTCTGATTGGTTTCTTTTATATTGAGTTGTGACATAAACTGTTACTGCTATTTAAGTGCTACACAGTTCTTTACAAATGGAGACAAAAGACAGAAACAACAAAGGAAAATGAAAATTATATTTTAAACATTTGCACTGATTTCTTTTTTTTTTTTATCTCTGAGGCTGTTTGTCTTTGATATACACTTATTAAAGTATCGATTACTATATCTTATATCTCAATGTAACATGCTTCCTTTATTTTATTAAAGTTAGTTATTTGTTATTGAAATAAAACATTTGAGTCTAGTGGTGCCTTTTTAGAGTAAATATATGGATTAATAAGAATTGTATATTAGAAACATTGTATTTTATTTTGTAATGAAGAAACGGCTATGGGCTTACAATTTACACATATGAATAAACTGATATTACAACAAAAACAAATGCGCAGTTGTATTTGTATAGTTGTATGAAAATGCTGTACTGCTCTTATTTTGGTTTGCACTAAAGGATAAAGTGGGGAGGGGAGGAAGGTTTGAAAGTTTCTGTTTCTCTAAACCGGATTTAACCACGAGTTAAATGTATGTATGTTGTAGGTGTAGGTGTAAGTATGTTTTGAGGGGAAGGAGTTAGTGTTAATTAATTATTACAATCCATGTAAGCGTTTCTAAAAGGATTGCCACAAAGTGTGACCGGGAGGTTTATAAACAGGGCTTTATATTCTAAAGTATAGAGGGAAAGGGGAAGGAATAAAATGCTTGTTCGACTTCTTGAGATACGCTGGTCTCGAAAAAAGGATCTAAAATGAAGATGGCGCAGTATTGTACTAGTTCCACAAGGTGGCAGCAATGCAACATAATGGATACCGGCTCAGTTGCCGTAAAACATCATAGAAGAAGAAGAAAAAGCAGCTTTGGTGTTTTGTCCCATATGCTGTGCCGTAATGTTGCCGTAAAACAACGTTAGCTGTCGTAACATTTAGTCCAGCAACAGAGGTCACAACAAACCACTCAGGTACGGTGTTTTTCTCTCTAAATAAAATCTTACATTTCTGAATCGTCTTTTGTTACTAACACATAGTGTTACCTCTGTCAAGTGTAGATAATGTGGCCTAGTACAAATTCTGCAATTGTATTTATCTAGTCAGAGAGCGTAGCTAACGCTAGCATGTTAGCTAACGTAATGCTAGCTGAGGAAACGCTGTCTGCCTTCACTACACAGCGGTTTGTCTACACTTTGATTTAAGTCAATATTTAGATTCATTATGTAAGAACCTTCACTTTAGGGATCCACGTAATTTATATGACATTGTGTATTAAGGTAGCTAGTTATTGATAATTTAGGGCATGTGTCAAATCTTCAATAACGTTTTAACATCAGTGAGCCAGTGAGTTTATTTTTTGGGTATTTATTAAGAATGGGATACATTTATAAAAAGACTTTATAAAAACATCAATATAATTGTGACAGGGGTTGCAGCTAGTTTACATCCATGGTTTAAACAAAACGGAACAATATAAACAATACACAATGATAACATGGCATTTGTTAAATAAATAGACATTTAGTCACAAAATGTCGTGATTTCTTTGTACAAGTTATAGAAAAGTAGTAAACAGAGATGGGAACCAAAGAGTTGTCAGTTATCACTTGTACATCAGAGGAAACAGGTTTGAGCCTGGATCGAAGAGATTTTGTGTATTATGGATATTATTGCATGTCTCCTATTTCAACTTTGCTTTAACTCTGAGAAGAAATTGAGACTTATTTATGTTACTCATGACTGCACATTTCTCAAATAATAAAAAAATATATATATATATATATGAGAGGCCTTAAATGAGGTGATTATATATGATCTTATATCTGCATCTGTTTTCAGCATGGGAGGTGACCACGGCCACAACAAGTTGTCCATGCCAGACTGGCGGCAGTGGAAGGTGGAGGGAACACCACTGGAGATCACACAGAGGAAGTTGGCTTACAGGGGCCTCAAGGATCCATGGCTACGGTCAGTATTTCTACCTACATTAGATATAGCTGTCTAATATTTAAGTTATTATATTCCTGACCATGCTCCCTATCTTTCTCTCCTGTCACCGCCACTCTCGCTCTGCAGCAACGAGGCTTGGAGATACTCGGGCGCCTTCGCTCGTCCTGTGACTCTGTCTGAAGTGTTTCTGAGAGGATTCAAGTGGGGCTTTGTTGCCTTTACTGTTGCTCTGGCGGTGGAGTACGCCCTGTTCCCACCAAAAAAGGCCGACCACTAATGCTCATCGTCCCTAAAGCCCAGAGTCTGGAGTCTAATAATTTTTCTGTTCATTAAATGCTTTTTGGATCACCCCATGGCTTCCCTTATTATTCGTACACCCTGTCACATCTTTAAACCATAACCAACTTAACATGCAGTGCTTTAAAAAAAAGTTTTATTCCAGAGTTGAAGGTGCACATGTATCAACATTAGTCCTGCTTCCTCTTCCTGCTCAGTTTACAAAGGAATAGCTTCAAGCATTTTACTGTCAGGATTAGAAAAAGCAGCACTACAGTAGCCAGTAGCGCTATTACATCCAGGCAGAAGTACTGGATCCAGTTGAGGTCATAGAACGCAGCTCTGAGATGTTTTGCCCCTTTGTGCCGCATCACAAATTCTGTCCAGTACACCGAGAGGTCGAGTGGGTCAACTGGCCGGTCTTTATGGACAGCCGACAGCTTCTGCACGTTCTCTTTATACCTGGATATAAACAGATTGATGGCAATAGTTGAAGAATACAACATTGAAGTAAAGTAGATGGTATGAAAAGCAGATTTCAAAACCTTTTTGTCATATTTTGATCATCATCATCACAAGATTTAAAGAGCTTCTTTTTAATGACATAAATGAGTGACCTTCTGACCCCTCACCTGGTGTCATTGATGACCTCATTCAGACCCTGAAGAAGGCTTTCTGTGGTGATCGAATAAATATCCAACACGACTCCGGCTCCTCTGCTCGCCAACCTCTGCGCGTTGTCAGGCTGGTCCCCCCCAAGTGGCACCATCACCATGGGAACAGCATGACACAGTCCCTCAAAGAGACCGTGTGAGCCGGCGTGAGTGATGAAGGCCCGAGCTCCAGGATGTGCTAACACACAACACGCACGGATGTCAGATGTTACGATATGTGACACATCATCAGTCAGTATTTGAGTGTTTTACTTCCAGCGTGTGTTGCAGTGAATATACAGACCTAACAGGTCATTCTGAGGCGCCCATTTCATAAACATCACATTTTCAGGGACACTGTCGGGAACCTGCCCAGTGTATCTCCATATCACCTATCAAAAGAAGCAAAGTGGAATACAGTATATAGCTTTGTAAATATTGTATGATTTCAAATGCATTTTCATATATGTTGATAAATATTCCCGTACCTTCTGTGGAATCTGTCTGAAGGCTTCTAGGAAGATGGAGGTTGTCTCTTCTGGCATGTCTGACACCATGGTGCCCAGAGTGAACAATACAAAGCCATGTTCTCCTAACAGCCACGACTCCAAATTCTGCAACACACACACACACACTATGGTCTGGCATTCATCTCTTTCTCTATCTCCCTGCACTAAAAGCAGTGAGATAATTTGAGGAAGTAAAAGAAAATCTAAATGTTGAATTGTTTTTTTATCTTATAATGTACAATTAATAAATGGAATCAAAAACTCCCTGGCCTCACCTCAGGCAGAGGATTTCTCACGTTGCAGTTGATTCCGCCAACTAGCACCATATTAGGCATGAGTGGGCGTGGGAACCCCAGTGTGAAGTCGAGCCTGTTTAAACAAAGTATTAACATTTATGTAAATATGAGGAAAAGAAATCTAAGGTATGTTTTATTTCAGTGTGATTTAGTGGCATGAAACAGCATAAACCGTAAAATGACCATTGCAATACACTTCTCCAGTGTTTATCGGTATAGAGTATGTGTGTGTGTAAGGACAATCTGTAGTTGATGTGTATTCTTCTCCCAATGATCAATATACAACCTTTGTACATGTTACCTCAGCAGCCAGATAGCAGATTCTGACAGCACTTCAGCTACACCCACCTCCTCCCCGAGGAACTGGTAGGCTATTTTGTCAAACTGCCAGTATAGCAGTCGGCATAGCAGCGGCTCCAATAAAGCCACCTGTAGGTCAAAGGCATCACAGAGCAATAAACAAATGTATAAAGTAAGGCATAGGTGCTTGGCATAAGAGTTAAATGACAGTTGTGTAAGTTACATTATAACTGTGCGGAAACTGAAGTTATTCACTAGTCTTGCAGTAGTTTATTTGGGTCATCATAAGCTACATGTAGGCAGATGGACGTAAATCAAGGCAAGGTGTTCCAGTGCCAACACTTCAAATATATCTGACCATTTCTGGACAATTATGTGACAAATAGAGAAAGAAATGAGAAATATGGCGTAGAGGGACTAGTTTGGTCAACACAGAATCAGTGTTTCACCTAGTAAAGTGCACATCTTACTATAGGTGCTCACCAAAGTGTTCAAAGCTCTCTCCTTGAAGCTCATTTTATCTGTGTTTTTGGTGAAGAAGCGGGGCACGTATGAGGGCGGGGAGGGGCAGCCTGCAGACTTCATATCCAAGGAACACGGGATTCCCCTCAACAAATTTATAGTGGGGAGACCTGAAAGTGATGAAGCGATGAGAAAACATGCAGACGTATAAGAGCGCAGATACTCCAAATGTGGCTAAACCCACCCAATTTCCGAGCTATTAGTGAGCCCGTGGGAACCATGGGGTCTGTTAGGACGGCATCGAAGTTCTGCAGAGTGAAACGGTGCAAAGGAAAAATAGGAGAAAGGCGGTGAATCTTAAACAGTATGCAGTCTGATAACATGTCCTTCTACTAAAACACACACAAGTGTTGATGTCAACTGAGACCACAGCTCATGGTGTTTCAATAACAAAACCTCCAACTCTCTTTTCTTCCCAACTCAGTCCCAATATTTGTATTTTTTGTGTTCAACCTCTGTATTTGCGCTCACCTGCTGTGCCAGATGCGAGATCAGACTTGCATTGAACAGTAGACTCTCTGCTGTCGTGTGGATGAAGCCTGTTATTTTCTGGATCTGTGAGAATCGATTCATTATCTTCTCCGTGAAAGACTGTGCAGATCTTTGCATCACTTCCTTGTGTATGGACATGACATGGTCAATGTAAGTCTCGTCATAAGGGACAGGATAGGTCACCGTGTCGTAGTGTTTCCCTGGACCCATCCGTATGCTGACCTCTGGTATCACCACGGTGACCCGGTGTCCATGGCGACCCATTTCTTGGGCAATGGCCTTTATACCCACCCAGTGACTCCCATCCATTGGTACCACCAGCAAGTTCCCCAGGAAACCTGAAGAAGCCGTGTCAGTTGCAGGAATGTTGTTGTTGGCTTCAGCCTCTTCTGTCGTCACCTTCTTCTCTGGTATGGAGTTTTCTGCCACAGACCCCTTCGTCTTATCTACAGCCCCATTCAGCTCCATATCCACGTTTAGCAGCAGGAACACAAACACTGCTGCTTTCCACATTGTTCTCTCCTCTGTGTCTGCAGATCACTGAATCCACAAGGTGAGGCAATGTAAGTAAATAGTGGACGGACAACCCCCTCTCCCCTTTCTCTGTGTTTTGAATGCTTGTGTAAGCCTTCACCACCCTACAGGATACTCTCTCTGGGTTGTTGAAATTCCTCGGTGAATTAGCAGTTCAAAGTCCTTGCTTTAACAACAGGTACAATTGCAGGCCTCAACAGCTAGCAGTTGGAGGTCATACAATTTGTGAAAGTTCTGAGGAACTGAGTTATGAAGTATCGTAATGTGACTCTTTGTCTACGTTTGTCTGCTCCTCCTCTCCAGCCGCATTCCTGCATTCCCCACACCATCACAGTATGAACGGACCATCATGGATCCAGCAGACTCGTTGGAGGAGAAACTGTGTGAACTGTCGTACACCCTCTTGTGCTTGTATGTTTAGTGGAAGAGCCCTTAGTGGAGAGTCCCAAGAGGCAGCTCTGAAGCTGGCACGCCTCGTCTAAGCGGTGGCTGAGAGTTTTTCTTACCTAAGTGGCTTACGGTCTTTTTAAACACCCCTATTTCTGAACATGTGGTGTTTTGGGGACAAAGCAACTAGGGCCGCTGTTGCACTCTCGGCTGAGTATGAGCCTCTACAACACCCCTGATTCCCAGCCATAGGCTGTGATACTTTTTCTTTAATTTAAGTACAGTAGATACTATATAAATAAATAGTTTAGATTAAAAAAAGTTTAAGCTTAACAAAGAATTTAGCAATTGTTGCATGCAGTATGCAAACAACTAGGCCAGACTATTGAGCCTTAATTGCGCTTTGAACTGTGTTAAGGATTGTGGGTCAGAAAAGCCAGGAAAGCATGCTGGCTTACATGCTGCAAAAAACAATCAGATGCAGTAAGACATCATGGTATTTTTGGCATACTGCATTTGACATACTATGTACTATGTATGTATTATAATTATTGATGCATATCTTCATGACTTTAACCCTTTGCAGCTGGTAAAGGTGGGGCTAATTGTATAACTGTATATACTGCTGGGTAGTTCAATACATCACAATTTCTTAGTTTTATATTTTATTCCAATAATCTGAATCTGCAAAGTAACTAGCTGTCAGATAAATGTAGTGCAGTAAAAAGTGCAATATTTGACTCTGAAGTGTTGCATAGTAGAAGAAGTATAAGCAGAAAAGTAAAGTACAATAACGTCAAAATCGTACTTCAGTAACTCACATGAGTAAATGTACATTACTTTCCACCCCTGTGTAATATAACCTAATCTTAAAAGGTAGTTTCTTCTTAAATTAAGAGACCTGTCCAAAATGGGAGCTTCGTCGTAGAGCTAGCTAACACTTATTGTATAGTATAAGGCTTACACTGACACCTAAAGTATGAATTTACAACATTCATATAGCATAAATGAGAGAGGGACTAAACTGTGACAGTCTTCATGAAACATAGTCTAAATGTGCCGTTTGAATCATTCCAACACTTGGTGGCGTTGACGCGCCATTTCTGTGTTGGTCGAGCAGCAGACAGCAGAAGAAGAAGAGTCGACGAGCATCGGCCTTCTTCCGTCGCGCGCATCTTCAAGCGTGTTATCATCGTCGAGCTCAACAAAACACAGGTCCGCGAGCTGCACAGCGCACGAGCCTGTGTGTTAACAAGTAAGCGCCTCGCTGTTTTCAGGTTTTAGATGCCAGTATAAACAGTTCTTAACATGTCAAATCACGTGAACTGTGAACGAGCTGAGGAGCAGTAAGTTTTAAAGTCATAGCCTTCAGCGCTTCAGTGCTGACGACCTGAGTAATGTCGTCCAGTCTATTGTTGTTTAAACTGTTTTAGTCTGGCTAGTTTAGCCAACATGCTAAAATGAGCCAATGGACAGTAGTAATATATGGATTACGGACAATTCTAGTCGGTATCTTGAGGTCTTGTTTAAAATCCTAGTTTCAGACCACATATTGGTCACGGCAAATGTATGGGAAAAGTATTTATTTAGCATAGTTCTGCAAGGCAAAATACAAATGTAGTTTTATGTAATTAGCTGTTTGTATTGTACATAGTTGAAATGATGTTCAGTGAATGAGAGGAAGAGTGGGTCAGTAGCAGCCTAAATATCCTTTGTGCTTAAGTTTAATTCAACATCTGCAGTGAAAACAACACTTGCAATATAGAAGATGTGAAAGCTTGTGTGTTACAGAACAAGCACATCACAATGCTGGACAGATTGCAAAATACCTTTAGGCCAATCTGTGATTTCAGGCTATATAAATAAAGTGTCTTGACAATTGAGATCAATCAGAAAAAGTAACAAGATCAAATTTCTAATATTGTGCTATGTTTTCCCCTTCCCACTGTTCAGATTATCTGTCATTAAAGTGTTTTGTTGTCTTTGTAGGCCTGTGACTGACAGCGAGCCAGAGGGCTTGGAGTCATCGGTTCATTCATTGTCCATAAGAGTAGAATATCATAGGTAAGGGGGCTTTACAGACTGTACAGCCTATGACACCCCGTCCTTAGACCCTTGCAGTGCACAAGGAAAAACTCTGCAAAAGAAACCCCACAATTAATGGGGAAAAGACATGCAATAGATGTTGTGTGTACAGAATATACAACATAATAAAGTTACAACATAGACAATCCAGATGACTAAAATGATTCTGTGAACATATATGGATCCATCTCTGGATCCATCTCCACCTCTGGATCCATCTTTTTTTTATATATACCATCGTATCATGTTTTCTGTCGCATAGATTGTCCATGTTGTATTTTTAACTATGCTGTTTGTTCTGTACACACGTCACCTATTGCACGTCTGTCCGTCCTGGGAGAGGAATCCCTCCTCAGTTGCTCTCCCTGAGGTTTCTTCCATATTTCCCCCACTAATTGTGGGGTATCTTTTAGGGAGTTTTTCCTTGTGCGATGTGAGGGTCTAAGGACAGAGGGTGTCGTACTTTGTACAGGCTGTAAAGCCCACTGAGACAAATGTATAATTTGTGATATTGGGCTATATAAATAAACTTGATTTGATTTGATTTGATATGAACAAGATGGATCCAGGAGGATGTTAAAAAGCTTCCAGCTGCCACTAAACTAAATGCGGACTAGTGTTCGGCGTGATGACGTTTAGTAGTCTCATTTAGCCATTTGTTAGAAACCGTATTTTTTTTTAGAACGCGTAATAAGCTTTAAAATTTAAGAGTGGGGTATTTACTGACATTTTTTTTTGTAGAACAAAACTAAAATCTCCTAAGCTTGTCCTTACCAACCACTTTTTTCAAACATCTAACCAAAACAAACATCAACTTCGAGACAAGGTAACCGAAGCTGCACAAATACTAACTAATATCTGTTTTAGGACTCATTCCTGCAGCACTCTATTGTGAAATAAGATAAAGCTTTGCAGCTTAGTGATCACATAGTAATGTATTACACTTCATGGGTGCTTTATCACAGGTTGTTCTCTGTCTCAGGTCATTTGAGTATTGTCTGAAGTGGAAAAGATCCATGTATCTCCGACGCTCCTCCAGCCTACCAAGGGCCTCCAAGAGGAGCCCCCTGAAAAGTCCCAGCCCAAATGAAGAAGTTATCCAGCGCAGGCTGAAGGGTAAGAGACAAAGGAAAGGGAGGAAGAAGACCAAAACTGGCGACTGTGTAGTCAATACAGATGAGTGGAGGGACCGCGACATCATCGACGTCATCAACAGCCCACATGATGGAAAAGGTGTCGCCAAGGAGGATGAAGGAAAGTTTGTAGTGGTGACGGATGAAGGAGTGGACGAGTCAGATGAAGACTGTGTCTCTGTTAACAGCAGCATAGCTTCTGGTCCTTCCCTCCAACATAACGCCTCTCCCAAGAAACTGCGGCCCTCACAGGGCTTGTGCTCAGCCTGTAGGACTCTCTACCAGAAGGCAAAGAAGATGAAAACACAAATTAAAGACAAACTCTTAGACAACGGTGAGTGTTCTCCCTGCTCCAGCAACATGAGATAAAATGTTATGTCTCTGTGGGGAAATTGGGTCGTTGACACCGCAAATACTAGTATACAGAAAAGATGCATGTATTGTAAAAAAGAAAAAGATCAAGATAAAGTTCTATTAAAGTTTCAGCACACACAAAACTCCCGGCATCCATCCAAATAGTGATTTAAAAATATTTGCCATAACATACGAAAACAATGCTGCTGCTTGATGGTTCATGGTGTTCAGAGAGAAAAAAAAAGTTAGGATGCAGTTTCTGTAAGTGTAGGATCTCATCGTAACCATTTTTTACTTTTCTAATAATTCTTGAGACGTATTTTCTGTAGTGAGACCGGCCATTTCTTATAAAGAAGTCAAATTCAATTAGATTTGGCCAATAAAGCTGATTCTGATAATAACCATGTATTGGCAGTATGAATACAATAACTTTTCCGAATTATTCGTGTCAACTACCCCTGTAAGCAGAGAAAAACCTCAGTGTTTTTTTTTTTCTCCCCCAAAGCCTGTGTCATTACCAGTGTCACGCTCGTGTTTTGAGACACAGGCCACACTCCTCTGTTACAGGAGGCCACTGCTGACCGGGATCAACCCAAACATCCTTGCTTTCACTGTCTGTGTGTTCAGTTCGGTACTGCATGCTCAGATGCACGTCAATGTGTTTAACCTGTTTTTCTGATTTGTTCTTCAGATCCCAAGTCGCTGACATGTGACCAGTGGGTCCTGATCAAGAGCTGGAGACCAAGGAGGCTGCCTAATATAAGAGGGTAAGAGTGTGTGTGCGTGTGTGAAGGCCCACTTAGTAATTAAAAAAAGCATGGCGTTTGGTGGCGTCTGAAGTTGCATTAGATCTTCGGAGTTTGTCATTTGTCAGCTTCTACCAGTTTAGGATTCCTTCAATGTACATTGTTTTTACGGATTGCTGAATTATCCGCAGAGGTCTCCTCCTCTCCTAAACAAACGGACCAGGTGATTAAAACACTAAATAAAGCAGTTTCACATTAAAAAAAAATCAGTGTTTCTACGATGATGTTTTCGGCTGCCGCTAACGTCTGTTCGGCTTGTTTCTCTGATAACTTGAGATCCAGACGTCCGATGATTAAAGTCCTCCAATAGGTTAAAATATAAAGTTAAAAACGACCAAGATCTAAAGAATGCATCAGAAAAATGTGGATTGAAACGGGATAAAAAGTGTATTTATGACGGCTTCTGGCAGACCACAACACTGACGCATGAGCAAAGTGTATACATCGCCATTACAGGCGACCAAATGAAACAAACCGTTACTTTGATTAAAATGACAGATTGCTCCCGGTTTAAAATTGGAAACATTTAAGTTAATGTAAGTAAATAATTCAACGAAATATAAAGGATAGGTCTAGTGGTTATTAGACATTTTAATGTGTGAATGTATACATAATATACCCTTTTTAAAGGTGGAACACCTGTACCCATGCAAATTCATATGCAGTCATCTCATTGTAACTGTTGTCTTTGTCAGGAAACTTTTGATCCATGTACAACTGGCTAAGAAAAGACTCAAGGTCAAGAATGGTTCAAAGCGATTTGTGCAATGTGCGGGAGAGGGAGAATCATCAGCCTGCTCGAGGCCGCACTCTTTCCTTCAGAGGTAACGCATCTTTACGCATAACATATGTCCTACGGTAACAAAGCAGATCAATAAGCCTGGTAACATAAAAAGTGACTTGAATGTGGGGTTGCGTTTCTGTGTCAGGAACCTTAGACGGCGTGTCACAGGGCCCGTGAAAAAGGAGATGAAGAACAGGAGGAAGAGGACAAGAGCTGGATCTCAGGATCCTCGCGCCGCTAAGCATCAGCGTCTCCACAGCAACAATCGCCTCCGAAACATCAGTATTGGCAGCACCGATGAGAGCGGCCTTCACCTGACCAGCTGTCACAGTCCTGGTTTTGAGGGTCAGTGCGATGAAGAAGTCGCTGATCAAGCGGACACAGATCTGACTATTGAGCTGATCCCCACCACAGTCTCCCTGGAAATCACCAAGCCAAGAAAACTCCTACCCAATCAGAAAGCAACAAAGAAGACGAGTGGATTCAGAAACTTGCTTGCCCAGTTGCGTGGAAACGGCAGCATGATCGTCAAAGAAACTTGTTAGCGAGGTGACTCCGACTGTTTTTTAAAGCTACAGTTTGACAGCTACAGTATACAGGGAAGTATTCGAGCTTTTAATTGTGATGTTGGTTATGGTTCGGTCTGGTTATTATTCTGTTCTGAATACAAGACTAAATACTTGTTCCCGTTGTGCCTGAGTTTATTGGAAAAGTATTGCTGCAGTTACACATACTTGGTTGTTCTTTATTGTTTTCTTTGAATTTCAGAATAGAATTAGTTTAAAGTTTTATCTATCAGTACAACTGTAAATAAATGAGTGTTGTTGTTTTACATTAATGCTGCTTTAACCGTATCCCTTTAGACAGATAGACAGATTTAATATTTCCATCACTAGCAGACCTACATGAGCACTTTCAGCGAGATTATCACATACTAATTCAATGTATCTTTTGAGTGTGTGGTGGCTTCACACTAGAAAAGTGACGAAATAAAGTACACTGAAAAAAAGTAAATTTTTCTTGGTGGTGTTTTAGCACATGCAGGTCAAGTTTGACGTCCTATTGCATTAGTGCACAATAGTAGGGACTATTTAGTTATTTTTAATAACTGCAAAAACGTTACAGATCATACTGTATACATTTAGTAGGCCCTTTCTGTATGAAGTGAAAAACTGTTCACCAAGAATATTAAATGTATGAATATTTCCGTGTTGTGGATAGGAGCAATGCTCTGTAAAAAAAAAAAAACTATTTCCAGGTGTTCGGCAGTGTAAGAGCCTTTCTTTAAAAACCCACATGGTGGCACCACTTAATAAAGGAATCACTACTGTGGTTACTGTTTATATAGATATGTGTCTATATATATATATACATACATATATATATATATATA